>PVJI01008811.1:0-68889 GCA_004026765.1 Micronycteris hirsuta
CTCTTTGGGACTCTCTGAGCTTCCTGGACTTCCCGAAAGTCTATTTCCTTCACCAGCTTCGGGAAATTCTCCATCATTATGTGTTCAAATAAGTTTTCAATTCCTTGGATTTCTTCTTCTCCTTCTGGCAGCCCTATGATCCATATGTTGGGCCGTTTACAGATGTCCTGGAGGTTTCTGAGCCCCTCCTCCGTTTTTTTAATTCTTGTTTCTTCGTTCTTTTCTGGTTGGATGTGTTTTTCTTTCTGCTGGTCCACTCCGTTGATTTGAGTCCCAGTTTCCTTCTTATCCCTATTGGTTCCCTATAGATCTCTCCACATTTGTTCAAGCAATTTCGATAATTTTTCGTCGAATTCTGTGAGCATCCTGATTACTAGGGTTTTGAACTGTGCATCTGATAGGTTGTCTATCTCTTGGTTAGTTCTGGAGCTTTGATCTGTACCTTTCTTTGGGCCATCTTTTTTCCCCTTGGTGATCCTGTTACTGTGAGGAGGGCGGAGCCTTGGGGTTCACCTGGGCAGGGAAACGCACGTTGGTTGTGTTGTGACGTAGCCTGTGGGGGCGGGACCTGAGAGCACAATGGTGCCTGCTCCGCTCTCTGCACCCACACCGCCTCCCGCAAGCAATTTGAGCACCTCTGCGCTCCTGGGGTCGTTCCGGGGTCGGTGGACGGGCTGCACAGCTCCAATCCCCCGCGGGTCTCCCCAGAGAACTCTCCTATGAGGCTGGTAGTTCCTCCTGCCGCCGACTCCACCCCCACAGGTGCTCTCAGTCTGCGCCGATGGGTTGCGCACTGCTTTCTCTCCCGGTCCGTCTGCCCTCGAACGCGGACCTGCCTGGTCCACCAGTCTCGGCCCGCTGGGTCCGGATGAGCCGGGAGCGGGCCAAGCTTAGGTCAGGCACCCCCGTCTGGGTGTGCTGCAGCCCCGCGGGAACCACCCCTCCAACCGCGGTCCTGCTGTCTGCTCACCAGCTGGCCCCGGGGTCGCCGAGCGCTCTCCCTCTGCCCTGCTCCTCCTGGCTCACCAGACTGGATGAATGTATCTTCTTTAATTCCTTGGTTGTCGTACTTCCACTCAGTTCGATTTTCTGTCAGATCTGGCTGTTTTTGGTTGGGTAAATTTCTGATTTTTTCCTTGTTTGGTTGTGCGAGACGGCACAGCGCATTCACCTATGCCGCCATCTTAGGAAGTGTATAACCTGCTTTTTTAAAATCATGTATCCCATTAAAATCTAGCAGCAAGTGTTAACTGTATTTTAAAATACTGAACAGTACATATGTTATTTTGAGGATTTTAATAACTAATACGAACTGAAACGTATGTGATTTCTTTTGTTGATAAAGTCGCAGGTATTCCTAAAACTACTACCTGATGTTTGTTACTTGCATTTATAATTGGGGGTGAGGGGAGTATCAGGTAAAGGTTAATGAAACGAAAATGTAATTTTTTTTCCTATCCCCTTTATAGATCTAGTGAATTCTCTCCATACACCTTGGGGTTCGTGGATGTCAGGTGAGGAACCCCTGACTTAGACATGGTGTGTTTAAGGGGAACCACTCACTGGATGGAGTTCGGTCTGTTCATTTAAATGTCTTTGTAGACAGGTTCCTTTTCCTCATCTTCTTACCCTCTTCAATGATTGACCTCTTTAAGTTCGATACATTCTTCCAGAAATTTTAGTATGTGTGTATATCTTCTTTCTTTAAAGAAACAAAACTTTTTATTTTGAAATAACTTTAAAATTACAGATAAGGTAGATGGATTGTACAGAGTGCTCCCATGCACTCTTTATCTAAATTCATCAATTCTTAACCTTTCACACTTGCTTTATTATTTCTTTTTCCTACTTCCCTCCTTCCTGTCTTCCCCAGCTTTATGTGTATGTTCTTAAGAACAGTGATACTTATTCTCTTACGTAAACAGTGGAGTTACCATAGTAAAGGAAATTTAACCTTGAATACTATTTTCTAATTCATAGTCTGTATTCAAGTTTCATAAATTATCCTGATAATGTCCTTTGTAACACTTATTTTTCTGTCCAGTCTAGAACCTAATCCAGGATATTGTAGTACATTTGATTGTAATGTCTTAGTCTTTTTCTTTGTTACTTTTTCTTGGTTTAAAACAACATATTTTATTCTCTTAGAGTTCTAGAGATCGGAAGTCTGAACTCATTTTCCTGGGCTAAAATCAAAGTATCAGCAGGGCTGAGCTCCTTCCAGAAACCCTGGGTTAGAATATGTTTCCTTGCTTTTCTCAGCTTCTGGAGTTGCATTCCTGTATTCCCTTGACTGAGGGCCCCTTCCCCCAACTTCAGAACCAGCAGCAGCATAGAGAGCATCTTGCTTCAGTGTCACATTGCCTTCTTACCTACTGTCTTGTCTTTCATCTGGAACAGTTCCTTGCCCCCCCCCCTTTTTTTTTACTTCATGACATTGGCATTTTTGAAGAATACAAGGAAGTTATTTTATAGAGTATTCCTCAGCTTGACATTGACTGTTGTTTCTTCATGATTAGACCTAGACTATATGTCCTTTCAAAATAATACATAATTAATGTTGTATCCTTTTCAGGATTCAACATTCAGAGACATACAGTGTTTATCAGCTTATCATTGATGATTTTAATTTCTTTTTTAAGATTTTATTTATTTATTATTAGAGAGAGGGGAAGGGAGGGAGACAAAGAGGGAGAGAAACAGCACAATGTATGGTTGCTCCTCACCTGACTCTCACTGGGGACCTGGCCTGCAACCCAGGCATGTGCCCTGACTGGGAATCGAACCGGGACCCTTTGGTTCCCAACCCGCGCTCAATCCACTGAGCTACACCAGCCAGGGCTGATGATTTTCATTTTGATCACCCAATCAAGATGTTATTTGGTTTCACTACTGTGTAGTTACTGCTTTTCTTCTTGCAACTTACAGGCAGTTTCTGGGGAGACACTTTGAGACAATGCTATTAATATCCAGCTACTGCTCAAACTTTCTTCCCCTTAAAATTATCATCCATTGACGATTCTTTCATGAACTAACCTGTGCTGTGATGGTTGTGGAATGGTGACTTTCTAACACTACAATTATCAGTCAGCATTCTACTATATCTGTGTATCTTAACTATTATCAGGAAGGACCCATGGTTCTTATTTTATTTAGTTATATTAGAAGATTATAATCTATTACTGTTGGTTTTTAAATTTCAAATTGCCTCAGATTTGGCCAGGAGGGGTCCCTTCAGTAGGCTGCTATGTCCTTTTGGCATGGCATGCCCTAATCTTTTTCTTTTTTATTTTCTTGTTTCCTTTATTTTTTTTAGTACTTTCTTACTTTCTGGCACAGTAAGATACTTCAGTTCCATCTTGTGTCTTCTCTAGTTCAGTCCTGGAATTGGGTACTTTTTTTAAGGACCTGGTTCCTTTTAATGTGGAATGGTCTATAGAAACCAAGGTCTGGCACTTGGCATGTTCATTGTTAATAAGGTGTCATTGCTTCTGAGCCTTGCAGTGGACAGAACATACGCACGCACACACACAAGAAATTAGGAGTTTGTACTGATAACTCCAAGATGGAACGTAAACACACACACACACGTTTTAAATCATGCGGTCATTGCAATACCTCCAATTCCATTCCAACCCCTTTGGGTTACTTCTTGGCTTCTCCTATTCTCTGTCTGTCTGCTTTTTTCCATAGTGAGGACTCTGGCTTCTGACAACATCAGTACATTTTACTCAGTCCTGTAATGCAAGTAATTGTTTCAGAATTGCTACCTCCATACAACTGTGAAAAACAAAACTACCAAAAAGGAGTTCAGGATTTGCTAGCCATTATTTTTCTTCCTAAACCAAGAGTACTTAATAAAAATATTTTTCACTATTTATATTAGCTTCCCTTCAGCCCCCTCATCCTCAGTGTGGTTATGTTTTTCTTTTTTTTTTTTTAATTTGAAATTCAGTACATTTAGGTTGATTTGTTTCTGTTTACTTTCATTTCTAGGGTTGTGTGTCCTCACCCCCTGCCTCATTGTTGATTTATTTCATTTTTTAATTTGTGAACTATCAACTAGATAAAACTAGAAAAAGGGGAAACTTAGAAAAACTCATTTCCTCCCCTAGTCTTTTCCAATACTTCATTGCACCCCTACCCCGCACCCTATATAGGTAATCAGTATCATTGATTTCTTGTTTATCCTTCTTGTTTTTTATGAAAATGAGCAGATGTGGTTTTTTAAGTGCCCCTTTTTCATACACAAAATGTAGCATTCTATATATCTTATTTTATACTTTGCTTTTTTTTCATTTAATGATGTATCCTAGAAATAGCTACATGTCATCAGTTCATGGAGATCTTCCTCAGTTACTCAGTCATTTTTTTAAAACAGCTTTAGAGTACTTCAACCAGTCTGTCATATTTGGTTATTTAAGTAGTTGGCAGTATCTTGCAATTATAAATAATGTTACAGTTAACAACCTGTGTATATGTATTTTTGCATTACTGGAGATTGTTGTCTTAGATGTGTGATTGCTGCATCTGAGAGGTAAAGGCGTGTCACTTGATTCATGTGTTAGTTATCCATTGCTGCATAAGAGGTTACCACAATCTTAAACTAACACACATTTATTATATTAGTTTCTGTGGATTGTAAGCCCTGACTGAGTTCTCTGTGTAGGGTCTTACATGGCTGCAGTCGAGTTGTCTGCTGGGCTTCGTTCTCATCTGGAGGCTTGCCTGTGGAAGTCTCTGCTTCCAGGCTCACACATGGTGGCAGAATTCCTTCCATTGTGGTTGTAGGTCCTGGCTTCTTGTTGACTGGGCTATAAACTTGCTTCCTCTCCTAGAAGCCTCACGGTTCCGTGTCTTACGGATTTTTCACAAATGACCACTTTATCAAGCCAGCGTGGAAAGTCTAGAGCTAGCAGTCTCCAAATGGAGTATTTCATAATGTAACATAATCACAGGAGCGACATATGTTGGTTAGAAGCAGCTCATAGGTCCTGTACACATTTGAAGGGAGGGAATCCTAAAAAGGCGCAGACACCAGGAAGTGGGCGCTACTTTAGTGTCTTTCTGCCACAATTGTAGCCACATACTTTTATCTGGGTTTTGTCTTTCTAATGATGTATGAAAGTGCCTGTTTTCTCACAGCCTTCCCAAACGTACTACATTATTAAGCATTTGAACTTTTTGCCAGTCTAATTCATGGGTGGGAAATGATATATTGGCATAATTTTATTTTGTATTTCTTTTATGAGTGAAGTTGAACATTTTCATATATTTAAGGTACATTTTGTATCTTTTTATTTTGAGAATTATATGTTTATGTCTTTTTTCTTATTTTAAAATGTTGAGGTGAGATGCATGTAACAGAAGTAACCATTTTAAACTTAATAGTTCAGTGGCTGGCATTAAGTACATGCACATGTTGTCTACGCATCATCACCTCTCTTTTTACCATTCTAAAACCTTTCCATCAACCCCAAATAAACCCTGTACCCATGAACCAGTTACTCCCCGTTCCCTCACCCCCACCCCCACCTTTGTCAGCAGTTTGAATATGCATTTTTTGTGTGTTTATCCTTCTTGGGGTTTGCTTTGCTTTTGGGAGTTTGAGCGGATGTATATCACTGAATTATTCTTTGCTCTTATCTCTTCATGTATTTTTTCCTAGTCTTTTCTCTATTTCTTTCTCTTCTGGGAATCCGGTTACATGTATGTATATTAAACTGACATTGTCGCTCAGGTTTTGTATGGCTTTTCCATATTGCCCCTGCCCCCTAACTCTTTTTCTATTTTAGTTTGGATAATTTCTACTAACCTTGCATGAACTTCACTGGTTCTTTATTATGTCAGTCTTTCAATAAACCCATTGAAAGAATTATTTATTTCTGATACCACATTAAAAAAAATTCTACCACTTTATTATATACATACATTTTCACAAGTGTGTATTCTCTCTGTGCTGAAATTTCTTATTTATATATGTGATGTACCTTTTCCACTTGATTCTTTGACATTTTTAAATGGTTATTTTAAAATCCCTGTCTGATACTTCTAACGTGCTTTTTTTGGGTCAGCTGTGTGGCAAGCTTTCTCTTACAACAATGGGTTACTTTTTTTTGCTTCTTTGAACGTCTCATAATTTTTTTTAAGATTTTATTAATTTATTTTTAGAGAGGGGAAGGGAGGGAGAACAAAGGAGAGAAACATCGATCAGCTGCCTCTCACACATGCCCTGGCTGGGAATCAAACCTGTGATCTTTTGCCTTTTGGGATGATGCGCAACCAACTGAACTAAAGAAACAGTAGGAACAGAAGTAAATATCGACAATCAGAAAAAACATACTTATTATCTGCTTAAATAACTTCAGAAAATTTTAACTTCTGTAAACCTTGCATCTAGATATGTGACAGTGTAAGCAATATTGTTGCTTTCTAGAAAAGGAGATAGGTTCTAAGTTTTCATCTGCATCCATACCTTTTACTTCATGCACATTGATTTTAGCATCTTTCCTGCATTAGGTTAATAGGAAATCTTTGCCATATTAAGAAATACTGAGCCCTGGCTGGTGTGGCTCAGTGGATCAAGCATTGGCCTGTGAAACAAATGGTCATCGGTTCGATTCCCAGCCAGGGCACATGCCTGGTTGGGGGCGTGCAGGAGGCAACCAGCCAATGTGTCTGTCACATATTGATGTTTCTCTCCCTCTTTCTCCTTCCCTTCTCATCTCCCTAAAAAGAAAGAAATAAAATCTTTTTTAAAAAGTACTGAGACTCTCAAGGAACAAATACATAGTTAGTTCTTCAACAGTAAATGAACTACATACTGTGTTTACAGGAAACCATTGGTATATTGGCGGTATTATTTGCAAAGGATAGGATTGAAGTTTTCTTCTTTAGCCAGCCTTTAACATGCAATGGCTGCTAATCCACCTTGTTTGAATACCTCTATGTCTGTATGCTAGGTAGATTCTCTTTAGCTGAATAAGTACCATAAAAATCACCCACTGTATTTCTGCTTATAGCTAGTCATTTTTTGATATTCTATGCTATAATTACCTTCTAAGCACACAGTTGAAAAGATAATAGATTTGTTTTATACTTGTGATTCCCGTATCACTTAAACCTTTCATTACTTTTATTCCCTTGTTGATGACAGTTATGGCACTTTACAGATTTTCAATTCTATAAATATTTCTTTATCAGATGTTGAGTGTCCTGGGTGCGAGACCCAGAAATAGCTCAGTAAATGAGTAATGTTGGAAGCACAGTTGAATTCATTATTATTATAGTCATGTTCAGATGTAAAAACAAGAACAAAAAGACCACTGCTTATTTCTGTGTGTTCAAATATCTAATGTACAAAATTCAGAAGTAATATAAGGAATAATTTATTGCCCTCTCTTTTGCTGTGCTCTGCAGATATAATTTAGGAAGATGTTCAGTGACATGTTTTACTAGAAAGAAGTTTATTCATAGGTGTCAAAGCTAGATAGATTTCAAATACTTCAGCTACTGGAACTGCTTGACATACATAGTACTCATTTGACAAGCTTTTAATTTATATTTTTAGTGTCCACGGACTTGTTAATGCATTTACATTCAAGTTTTATTAGTGATGACACAGTATGTTGGGGTTTCTAATTTTTGTATAACACTGTCTCCTCTTCAAGCTTTTTGTGTTGTGTCTGGATTGAAGATGATTTACCATAGATGAGATAGTGAGATCTTTGCATGTATTAAGTCCTTGCAGATATATGGTATGTAAACATTTTCTCCCATGCTATAGGTTGTTTTTTCATTTTTTTGATAGTATACTTTAATGTACAAAGTTTTATAATTTTGGTGAAGTCCAGTTTATTTTTTTGTTATTGCCTTTCATGTCGCATCTCTGAACTCACTGCCAAATTCAGTGTCTTGAAGATTTTTCCCAAAATTTTCTTCTAAGAGTTTTATAGTTTTAGTTCTTAAGTTTCAGTCTTTGATTCATTTTGAGTTAATTTTTGTGTATTGTATAAGGTAAGAGTCTTACTTTCATTCTTTTTTTATTTTTTAGATTTTATTTATTTATTTAAATTTAGAGATGGGGAGGGAAAGAGAGAGAGAGAGAAACATCAGTGTGGTGTTGCCTTTCGAGAGCCCCCTACTGGGAACCTGGCCTGCAACCCAGGCATGTGTCCTAGACTGGGAATCAGTGACCCTTCGGTTTGCAGGCTGGCACTCAATTCATTGAGCCACACCAGCCAGGGCCTAACTTCATTCTTTTAAAAGTGGCTATCCAGTTTTCCCAGCACCATTTGTTAAAAAGACTGTCCTTTCCCAATTTAATTGTCTTGACACTGTTGTTGAAAATCAATTGAGTATATAGGCAAGGGTTTGTTTCCGAGCTTTCTGTTCTATTCCATTGGTCTATCTGCCCTTATGCCAGTACCACACTATTTTCATTTCTGTAGTTTTATAAGTTTTGAAGTCAGGAAATATGAGTCCTGCAACTTAGGCAATTGCATATGAATTTCAGAATCAGCTTTTTCCATTTCTGTGAAAAAGGCTGGTGGAATTTTGTTTGGGCTTATGTTGACTGTGTAGGTTATTTGGGGTAGCAATGATGTCTTAACAATGTTAAATCTTTTTATCTACCAGCATAGGATGTCTTTCCATTTACTTAGATCTTCAGTACCTTTCAGCAGTGTTTTAGTTTTCAGTAAACAGGTTTTTCACTTCCTTGGTTAGATTTATTCCTAAGTATTTACCTCTTTTAGATGCTATTATAAATGGAATTGCTTTCTTAATTTCCATTTTGGATTGCTCATTGATAATGTATAGAAACACAACTAATTATTTGTTGATCTTGGACCATGCAATTTTGGTTAATTTGTTTATTGGCTCTACTAGCTTTCTTGTGGATTCTTTGGGGTTTTCTACATATAGACTTTGTCATCTGTAAATAGAGATAGTTTTAACCTCTTCCTTTCCTATTAGAGGAGTGGCTCTGGCTAGAACTTCCAGTACAGTGTTGAATGCGAGTGGTCAGTGGGGCTCCTTGTGTTGTTCTTGGGCTGGGAGGGAAAGCTTTCCATCTTTCACGACAGAGTGTGAGGTTAACTCTGGAGTTTTCATAATGCCCTTTATCATACTGAGCAGTTTTTCCTTATTTCCTACATCTTGAGAGTTTTTTTCCTGAAAGGTGCTGCATTTCGTCAAATGCATCTGTGTCAAATGAAATGATTCTAGATTTTTTCTTTGTTCTATTAATGGCTTGTATTACATTAATTTTCTTATGTGGAAACACCTTTGCATTATTGAGATAAATCCCACTTGGTCATGATGAATAATTCTTTTAATATATTCTTGAGTTCAGTTTGCTAATATTTTTGTGGACTATTTTTACATGTATATGTGTAAGCGATATTGATCTTTTTTCTTCTTTGAGTTTTTTTTCTTGTGATGCCTTTGTCTGACTTTGGTATCAGAATAATTCTGGCCTCATGGAATGAATTAGGAAATGGTCCCTCTTCTTCAGTTTTTTTGGAAGGGTTTGTGAAGAATTGGTGTTTATTAGTCTTTAATGTTTAGTAGAATTCACCAGTGAAACCATCTGGTCCAGAACTTTTTGTTGTTGGGAGGGGTCTTTGCCTCTTTACCCATGGAACGTTGAGGTGGCAGGACTGAGGTCTGCTTTTAATTCCTTTAAAAAAAATTATTTAAACGTTTTTATTGTTGACACTATTACAGATCTTGTCTCCCTAGTTCGTCTCTATAAAATATGAATCTTCCCTAATTCTTCTTTATAATATATGAAATCTTCCTCAATATGTCTTGATTCAAAGACTTTCGGCTTAAGTTGGAATAAATAGCTCAGTATTACACAGCTTCTAAGGGTTATCTTTGTTTACTTTAATAAAAGTACAGGTTATTTTGTTAATGTTTAATTCAATGGTCCTATACAACATACAAACATTGCTGCTTTAAAAGGGTATTATAGTCTTAAAGTTACCAGTTGATGCTCTCAGGATGTATATTCAGTGCTCTGCTCTATAAAATAATAGACAAAAGTTTAATAGGTTCTGTAAACATAAAGTCCAGATATTTCTCAAAATTCAGAATATCTTTGTTTCTGAAAAGTAGGTTATTAGGTGTAAGAAAATAATTAAACATTTGAATAGTTAAAACATTTCACAGGGTTCAAAATTTTAAAGGTTCCAAAGGATATAGTCTCTTTCCCGTAACTGTTCCGTAGCCACCCTTCCCTGGAAGTAATCAATGTTATACAAGTGGACAGGAATTTTTAAACTTAAATGAAGTGTGCCAAAATATCTTATCAAACTTTTTTTCATTCTTGAAACTAATGGAAAAAGTATACATTTCTATCTTTGTATTTGTTTTGCATGTTTAATTTAGATTGGTTGCTTATAGTAGATAAGATGAGCTATCAGAAAAACTTTAAAAAGCCTTGACTGCTGTGTGGCTCAGCTGGTTGGACGTCATCTTGCATAGTGAAAGGTTGCTGGTTCGATTCCTGGTCAGGGCACATGCCTAGGTTGCAGGTTCAAGCCCTGGTTGAGTTATGTGCAAAAGGCAGCCCATGAATGTTTCTCTCTCACATCCATGTTTCTTCTCTCTTTATCCCTTCCCTTTCTCTAAAAGGGGGGTAAAAGACACTTAAAAAAAAAAAAGCTAATAAAACACAGTAAAAAGCCCATATCCATATTAAATCATAACTTTCCCATGAAAAATAAACCCCAAATCCTGGAAAAGGGACATAATTATAGCCCTTCAGAACCCAGGTTGATTCTGGGTAAATCCTGGGCAAATTTGGGTCTTAGGTAAATTTCTAGGATCCCATTTGTGCTCCAGCAAGCATCTGATGTCTTTGCACTCAGGCTGGGTTGACTCAAATCAAGTTTGTGTCAGCCTGCCCTTTGGATTGTGTTCCCTTCCTTTGAAATTTCAATAAAGGCTTTTCTAACTGCGCTGTCTGTAAAAGATAATTTGCTTAAATATGTATAGAATTAACTATACTTGTATCATTAAAATATTTTTTCCTACAAAAACACATTTGTCTTATTAGTTTGTCCAATTTGTTCCTGTTTAGATTTTTTAATTGCCCAGATCTGCAAGCCCAAGCAGCTTTGAAGTCACAGACGGATGTTTTTATGGGGGGTGTGTGTGTGGGGGGGTCTGTTTGTTATATAGGTAAATGCTGTTTTTACTGTGCTGAATGCCAAACACTTCACTAGTTACTCACTTAAGAATGTAGTGCTATAGAGTTTATGGTTGCTGAGAAAACATTCTTAAATTTGAGTCCTCTCTGAAATGACAGATCACAGCTGAATGGACTCGTTCTCTTACGAATCCTAGAAAACTGCTGGATGGACATCCTAAAAACTGAAAATCTCAATTTCATTAACTTATTCTATTGTAGAAGAATCTGAAGTGGTATTTTGTTTGTGGGAGGAAAATCTATTATGTCTTTGCCTTTCAGTACATGTCTAACACTCTAAGAAGATACTGGTATACTGTTGTCTTTATTGAACTTACTATTATTTTCATATACTTGGGCATTAGGAAAAATATGCTGAGCTTTAAAAAAGCATTTTCCACTTAGATTAAAATAAGAAATATCAGTTATTTATGACAGGATTATTTTAGCTTAAAGAAAGCATTTTTAAAGAGAAAATGGAGAAAGTGTCAAATGCCAATATAATGAGTAGCATAGAGACTGAAAATAGATTTCTCCCTCGTCCTCACAATCCTTGTAGACTAAGGACAGATATATATTTCAGATTTCTCTCAAATCTAGATCTCAAGCTTTTACAGTTCAAGATTTCAAGTGCTTACAAATCTAGAGTAAACAATTCAAGGCTAGCGTCTTAGTAGAAAAATAGTGTAAGTAGACAATTAACAGGGAAAGTACAAGATGCTTAATCGCATAAGAAAACACAAATGTAAAAACTACACAAAGATGCCATTTTCACGCATTACATTGCAGAGATTTAGAAGTTACATAGCTGTTGCTGAAAGTAGGAGGAAACACATGTTGCTGATGAAGTAAATTAGTAAAATTTTATGGAAGCAACTTTGTAATATTTAAGGAAAATCAGATGCATATCTTTTGACTCCTGCAATTCAATTTTGGAGAAGCTTTCTACAGATAGACTCCTGCATGTGGAAATTATTTATGTCAAGGATATTAGTTTTCATGTTATAATAACAAAAAACTGTAAACAGAGTGCCAGCTAGTAAATATTGTAGGCTTTACAGGCAGTGTGAGGTTGGGGACTACTCAGCTCTGTTGTGGGAATGTAGCCATTTACAATGCATAAATGAATAGGTGCAACTGTGTTCCAATCCAACCTTATTTACAAAACCAGATGACTAGCCTGTGGGTCACAGTTGCTAACCCCTGTACTAAATAAAAGAAGCAAAGTGAAGAACTTGAAATATGAACTATAATAGAGGTATGAACGAAGTACTGAAAGCATCAAGAAATGCATTCAAGCTTTGCCTGGGATATTTGGAAGACTTCATAGATACGGTGATAATTTAAACTGAGTTTCTGTGGGTGTGTAGGAGCTCTAAAGATGAAGGTGAAAAAGTGTTTTATGGCATTGGTGAGAAGTTGTTTGGCTGATATGTGGAGTTTTGTTGGGAGTAAGGTAAGTTGGGACCATATTTTTGAAGGGGCTAGATACTAACCCTGATTTCTAACTCTTTCTACTTGGAATAAAAAAACATTTCGACACCTAGCTCTGTTAAACTTGACATTTTGTTATATTTACTTCAAAAATTTTTATATTTTTTAAAAGAAACACTGCAGATACAGTTCAAACTGTCAAACCATGTGTAGAGCACATTCTCTCCAGAGATAACAATACGAAATTGTTACTCTAGTCTTACCTCCTTACATTAACTCTATCACCCCTAAATCAGCAGTGTTCAACCTTTTTCATCTCATGGCACACACAGATTACTCAAATTCTGTAGCACACCAAAATGTGTGGTTTTTTGCCTAGCTGACAAAAAAGTAGATATAGTTTTGATTCATTCATACCAGACAGCTATTATTATTTTGGCTTTTGTCATTTTTTAATTTCACAGTCTGAGGGAAATGAGGTTGGTGCCCCTGACTAAATAGTAAGGTATTGCATGTTTTAAAAATTCTTGTGGCCCTAGCTGGTGTAGCTCAGTGGACTGAGGGCAGGCCTGTGAACCAAAGGGTCACTGGTTCGATTCCCAGTCAGTGCACATGCCTGCGTTGCGGGGCCAGGTCCTGTAGGTGGGCGTGAGAGGCAACCACACATTGATGTTTCATTCCTTCTCTTTCTCTTTCCCTTCCCCTCTGTATAAAAATAAATAAAATCTTTTAAAAAAATAAATTTTTGTGGCACACTACTTTAGAATTGCTGTCCTAAACAATACAAACATTGTATTCCTCTGTATGTTTATGATACCCTTTTGCAATTGTTTTTTACTCAGAATTGTGTTTCTGTGATTTCTCAGTGTGGATCAACTCCGGTCAGTAGAATTATGATACAACCCATGGATGTTATTTTAAATTTTCTAGTAGCTACATAAAAAGTTAAATAGAAATAGGTGAAATTAATAATATAATTTAATAACAGGGTATCAAAAATATTTCAACTTATAATGAGTATACAGGATTATTAATGAGATAGTTTATATTCCTTTTTTAAACTGAGTCTTTGAAATCTGGCATTACTTAACACTTTGTGCACATCTCAGTTGGAACTAGCCACATTTTAAGTGTTGAGTAGCCAGCCGCAAGTGGTTAGTGGCTTTTACTGTATTGGACCATGATTGAATTGCTCTGATTCAAACAGAACAGCCCTTTTGATGCTAGAAGGTAGTACATACTCCTACCACTAGGCGTCAGTTAAGTGTCACATTCACAAAACAAGAGGAAATATTTTGTGTGTTGGAAGTTGGCTTACCTGCAAACTCCAATGCAAAAATTATCATGTGGCCAATAAAGGAAATCTTTTGAAAGAACATATAGTGCTGGTAAAATACTTGGAGCATAAAGGGTGTTGCAAACATGATCCATGGGCCATCCAGACACACGGCGCTTTCTGTTCTGTCCGTATAAATGGGCCTGTCTTCTATTGCTTGTGTTGACTAAACTGTTAAACTTTTCCCAGTGTTATGCAGGGGTGTTACATTTGTATTAAACACACTGTTTCTCCATATTCGAATCTTCACGAAGTAAATTTGTTTGCCTGTTTTTGCTAAGAATCTCCAGCAGGCAACATTTGATTATTGAGCCACATATTATATGCCTTGTCCTGTTTTTTTTTTTAAGTCAGCTCATCATAAAGGTCTGTACTTAGATTTATATTTCTCTTACTCCACATAAATGCCTTCATAGAAATGTCCTAGATTTTATAAGGATCCATAGCAGAAACCACTTTTATAGAGTGCCCTAGTTTTGTATACATTGTAATTAGAGGAACATTTTTAATATGCTGTTATAAAGACTCAATGAAAAACAATCTAGCTAAGAACAAGGAATTAGGGAAAATATTTTTCCATTTCCCATTCATTGCTTCATTATTGATCATTTTTCAATTCTAGAGAGTGTTTTAATTTGTATCCTTTTATATGCCCACTGAAATCTTTTCCATCATACAAGTAATTGGTGAATCTGTAATCTCTGCTGTGGTTTAAGATGGGGCCTTGATTTATTCTGCATTCCATGGCTTGATGCCAGTCTGTTAATATCAGTTTTATACAGAAACCTTCTGCCACAAGGTGGGGGTAGAGGGTTCTATGGCCCTGAATAGTTACGGTGAATTTCATAATAGCTGTAAGTTAACTTTTCCTTCATTTAACAAAATAATTGTTGGTACTATTATTAACAAAAATTTCCCTTATGGTTAAACATGGTTTGTAATTTCTGCATTTTCTGTTTTAATACACAGTAAAATTTACTTTTCATGGTGTATAGTTCTATGAAATTTAGCCTGTGTTAGCTTTGCATTATCACCACTACCAACAGTATACAGAAGTTTTGTTACCCCACAAAACCTTATGTTTCCCTTTGTAGAGACACACTCTCCCCACCCTTAACCTGTGATACATCCTTATCAGCCACTACAGTTTTCTTCTTGAGAATGTCCCATACATGAAATCATACAGTATATTTTGTCACCTTTGAAATTGTCTTTTTCACCCTTAATAATACTGTTGACACTCCCCTATGTTCTGCATGGTAATTTTTTATGCAGGTCATTAGCTATTCAGAAATTGATTATTAGTGATTATTTTTATAAAGATTTAAGTACTCAATTGCCTTTCAAATCTTTTTAGTTTCTGTTACATTGATTTTTTAAAAGTTCTAAACTGAAAACAGCCACGTGGAAAAGATGCATATTTTGATTGGGCAACTAGGCACTAAAAAGGTGATTCCAGAGAGTATGGGTTTGGGTGGGTCTGGTAGGGAGTGAAAAATGTGGGGGTGTGAGGAGAGAGGTCTGGGTGGGGTTACATAGTGATAGGTCCTTTGTACAAGGGGTAGCACAGAGTTCTACAACTAGGAGTTTTCCACATTCTAATACTGAAATTTTGTATGTTTTTGTTAGATAACTGATACAGGTAGGACTGAAGATGTGCCCTTAGTGTTCACACACACACACACACACAAATGCGCACACACACTGTGGAATGAGAAGGAAGCGTTCTATTTTATTATGGTGAGAACTTATATGGCACCTTGAAATTTGTTCATATCAAGGATTAAAGGATATCTTACTAATTATAATAAGCATATTTGTCAAATCATTTTTAACAAATTTTGGTTATGCCATATTATGCAGTTATGCCATGTTGTATATGTAAAATTCAACAGGGAAACAAACCAAATAAACTTTCTTAAGGTTTTTATACAAACACATGTTTCATATGTAAAAAATTCAGACTGAATGACCCTGGGCAAATTTCCATGTTACTATGTTTGTAGACTGAATTTTCAAAAGCCCTACAGTTTTTTTATTTCAAAGTGGGAGATCAAAGGTTATCCTATGGGGCTACTAGTAAACAGCCTTACTTCTGTTTGGACCACTCCAAACTTAAACACCATGAAGTTTAAAGATAAAAAGAAACTGTACATGGGACTAGGTTTGGAAACTGGATTTGATTTATGAACTAAATTTGAGGAATACAGACAATAGAGAAATTCCTTTTTAATTGATATGACAGCTGATTATACACATTTTTCTTTGGTTTTCTGTAAAAATACCATTTGAGTTTCCTTGGGGTTAAAGCTATTTGCCAGAAGTCCTGAGAAAGGCCTCTGCTTTGTTAAGGCTAATTTTTAGTGGCTTAAAGTGGATTGGTGAATTTTGTAGCAAAGGAAATTGGTGGTAGAGTGATACAAATAAGTGGAGAATAGTTTGGTTGTGTTTTTCTGGTTTGGTGTGGTATATTTGCCATTGTATATGCAGATTTACTCAGAGGCTTTTCCTCGTGAGAATATGCTCCTTCCAAAATCTTTTGCCAATTGATACATGAGATTATAAAGATATACATGACAAAATTTATATGTATTTAATCTAGTTACATAAACAATTGTTTTAGATATAGAATATAGATATAAAATTGTTTACCATCTTATGAAATAATTTTGTTCAGTCTCTTTGTGTGTATTGGGATCCCTTTGGGATAATTTGTCTTCCTAAGACAGTTTTTCAGGTGACAACTGCTAGAAATATGAGTGTCTTTGTAAGTCTCCAGATATAAGGTGACTACATTTTTCTCTGAAAAGTATATTTGGGGGATTAAAACCTCATCTGATATCCAAAGATATGATAGATAATTCCTTATGCCTTTATTTTTCATTGATATTTAGAAGCATTTCTCAATTTTAAGTAGTCAGATCCTGAGTGACCTTATTATTAAATATCAAAGTTTTTAGTTGTTAATGTGGATTTTGTCCTTTTTCTTTTTTTTTTTTTTCCTTAAGGGGTTGGACATAATTGCCTTATTTCATTTCAGGGATCCTTCTAAAGTAAATATTCTGGTACCTGGTGCTGGACTAGGAAGACTGGCCTGGGAAATAGCTATGCTAGGTTATGCTTGTCAAGGAAATGAATGGAGTTTTTTTATGCTCTTTTCTTCCAACTTTGTACTCAACAGGTATTTAATTTACTTTTTGCTAGAAATAGTAATTTCTCAGAATCAGATTGACTACCTATTTTTGAACAATTCTGAATTTGAAGATGAGCACATAGTATTTAAATATGATATATACTATAAATATTTCTTACATTAAATTGCTTATACAATTACCACTTTAATCAGTTGCCTAGTTAACAGAAATTTGATCAGGGTGGGTTAGTGACTTTAGAAAGTGACTTGGTATCCTATGAGACAGAAATGTTTTCTGTGTGAGTTTCAGGACTAAGTATGATCCAGGAAGGAGTGTTTTCTCACTGTTCCTTAAACTACTTCACCCCTTTGTTTCTTCGTGGAGTAAGAGTACAGTGTGGCAATCACATCTTTTTTCCCTAGTCAGATTCTTATTAAATGGCCAAGTAAGCTTTCATTCAGTTGGAAAGATCTCGCAGAACTTCTGTGGCCTCTTTTAGTAAGTAGTGGAGAAGAGTTGTTATTTTTAAAGTCAGGATAGGTGTGTTAGAGAAAGAATAAATAGCTACCTATTTAAATAATACGTTGTCTTGGTGGCCGCGTGAGTTAGGGGATGATAAGAAGGTAAAAAGGAGAGAGTTGTACAAAATAAAATAATTAAAATAGGTATCAAATAAAACCCAAACTATTTTTTGGAAAAATACTTGAACTGGTTTTTACTTAATTTTGAAGTTTGGAAATACCTTTTTAATATTTGAACAACACATTTATATATCAGAATTCAGTTTTTTCTGTCCTTTAGTTCATGATTGGTTACTCATCTGCATACATGTGTACATTTTCAGATAATTGGGTAGGGCATAGTAGTAACCCTTTTTAAGTATTGATTATGTATAAGTAAATCTTTAACCAAAAAGAATATATTTTAGTGTTTAAAGTAGATTTTCTTGGTAAAATATTTAGTTAACACTGAATTTTATGCTCATATTTTGCAGATGTTCTGAAATTAATAAATATAAGCTTTATCCCTGGATCCATCAGTTTAGCAATAACCGGAGGTCAGCTGATCAGATTCGACCCATCTTTTTCCCTGATGTTGATCCCCACAGTCTTCCTTCCGGTTCTAACTTTTCTATGACAGCAGGAGATTTTCAGGAGATATACTCAGAATGCAGTAAGTCTAAAGCAAGCATTTTAAACATCTTATCTTTTATTCTAAGTTTAATGAGCTAATTTTATACTAAGCGAAAGATTTGTTCATTTATTTTGATGGCAGAATATAAGGTATACTTCAGTGACAATTTAGAATTTTTTAAAGGTCATGTATAAGGCAGTGATGGAAAATACAAAGAAGTAATAAGATCCCACAATTAAGAAATTTAGAATCTGTTGGGTCTATTAATACAAGACAATATGTAAACAAAGTTCAAATGAGTAATGAATGCAATAAAAATGCAAGTGGGTTAGTGGAAGAAGAGAGTTCGCTCTCTGTGGAGAGTCTTGGCTTGAAGGATGAGGAATGCCATTCCAGGTAGGTGGAGGTAGACAGATAGGAATGAATGAGGTAACTGGGGATGATAGAACAGCCTGACTGGAAGGGGAAGGGAGGTGTGTTTGGAAATTTAGTGGGAAATATGGCTAGAGAAGTAGGGTAGCTCCCGATCGTGGAGGACCTTTATTTATATCAAGCTATGAAGTGGACTTCAGCCTGGCAAACTAGTGAAGAAATATGTGCTAGGCATTAAAGAAAGAGACGTGGTAAGGGGGAGAGGGGGAGGGGTGTGGCAGCGAAAGGAAGAATAAAAAGCTGAGGGGTCAGCTCATCATTCGTTGAACAAATATTTGTTGAATACTTGCTAAGTAGCAGGTATATTCTACTCATTGGAAAGAAAGCAGTGAGCAAAACAGTCCCTGTACACAGGAAACTGACATATTCTTGTAGGGGAGAGAGGCAGTGACAAATTAGTATTGTGAGGAAGGAAGGTAAGGCAGGGTAAAGGGGGTGATGAGGGACTGGGGAGGGGCTGCTGTTTTATATGGGGGGGAGGCAAAAAATTCATTTATAAAAAGTTGTGTGTTCTTACATGTTTAAACTTCAGTCACCCTCAGAGTACTCTCCATTTGATGCAGTACACCTGTTGAGACATTCTTTCCACTGCTTGAAACAGTTTTGACCTTGTTGATTTTGATGTCTTTTTATCCTGCTCTGCTGTTTTTTGTTTCACGTCTTCCACATCTGCAAAACACTTCCCTTTGAGGACTTATTTCATCCTGGGAAACAAAAAAAAGTATCTCGGGACGAGAGTGCTGAGTAGGGAGGGTGGAACACAGAGGTCATGCCAGTTTTGGTCAAAAACTGCCAAACACTCATTGCAGTGTGGGCAGGTGTGCTCCTAAATCACCCATTATGAAATTGGCAAATGTGTTGAGGCTTCAAAAAAAATTCACTGAAGCCGGACATAACCTCTGACAACGCCACCAGATGGCACACTGATACAGATGGGTTCCTAGAACACTCACCTAGCAGGGGATGCCTGTTGCTATAAGGGTCTTGCCCTCCAGAAGATAATTCTGTTTTTTGGGGGGGTCCCCCCTCGTATAGTTCCCAGGGAAGGTCTTTCTAAGAATAGAAATTACAAAGAAACTATAGGCATGCAGTCTTTCTGAAACCTTTTAAAATTGGTAGCTTAACATTGGTTGAAATCACAGTTTAAAATTCAAATAACTTATTTCATCTTCACTGAGTTTAAATGAAGGCAGTTGAATAATTTATAAACAAGACAGTATCATTTGGTAAAGATAATATATTGTGATATAGATAGTCAAAAGTGATTTCCAAATTGATTATCAAATTATTAATAGAAACTTTTATGACTTGCCAAGGATCTCATAATAGATTATTTTGTTACCTTGATTATAATAGTTAATTGGAACAGTTTAGCTTCTATATCCCTGCAGTTAAATGAAATCCTAATATTCTGTAAAAGGTAGCTGGTATGTTTATGGAATTAATTAAAAGTCAGGATAACATTATAAGTATAGTAATTTGATTTTCCTTGAATAGATACCTGGGACTGTATTGCCACCTGTTTCTTCATAGACACAGCTCACAATGTAATTGATTATATTGACACAATATGGAAAATACTCAAGCCAGGTGGAATTTGGATAAATCTAGGTAAGTTCCTCAGAGTTTATTAAGATTTTACACATTAACTGGTAGTTATAACTATCCTACATTTGGTAACTTCCAATCATAGTTACCAAATCTTCACAAGTTATAATTATGTTGTACATGTTTCTTTAAAGGCTGCATTTTCCTTTAAACTGCATCCTACTTAACTGGTGTTCCTCCAGTTCTGGCTAGTTCCTCCGAAAGTAGTGGAAGTCCCCAAGTTGTATATTTACATGAGGTCAGTCTCACAGCATTGACAATTTCAAAAAGTACTGTTAATCTTGATCATAAATAAACATTATCTCATCTGCTCACCCCACACTTTATGGAGACAACAGTCCTGTTAACAAGAGAATGTTCTGTTCTTTCCATAATGAAACATTTGAGGGAAAGCGCTTACCTCTTGCATGGAAGCCTCCTCCCAGTACATGTATTGTATACATAGTAGGAAAAGAGTGGGTATGATAACTTTTGTGATTACCTTTATATATATAGAAACATTACTGCATTCTGCTGCTAAGTGCTGGAAATAAAATGATGAGTGTGACGTGGTCCCTCCCATTCAGATTTTAAGGGAAACTGTCAGTTTTATCCTTTTTAAGTAAAATAAAATAAAATAAAGTAAAGGGAGACCCTGGCCAGGTGGCTCAGTTGGTTGGAGCATCGTCCCATGAACCAAAAGATCTCAGGTTCGATTCCCTGTCAGGGCACATACCTAGGTTGCAGGTTCAATGTCCGGTCAAGGCACGTGTGGGAAGCAACCCATTAATATTTGTCTTTCACATTGATGTTTCTCCATCTCCCCCCCGTTTCCCTCCTTCCCCCTTCCTCTCCCCACCTCCTCCTTCCTCACTAAAAAAGCAATTTTAAAAAGCCTGAGGATTAAAAAAATTTTTTAATAAAATAAAGGGAGAGAAATGATACTATCAAAGTGAATATAATTGTCTTTTTTAGTGAGGTAAATAATACATGTTAAGAAAGACATGAGGGTTAATATAGTTTGTAAAAGTCAGATGCACATTGTTTGAGTCCTCAGCCTTCAGGGTTGGTTTGGTTTTGTTGGTGGATTCTGTCAGCTGCTCTTTTTAAATGACTTGACTTTACCATAGTTTTGGCAGTAGGACTAAGCCTACCGGTAGTAGTAGGCCTTTTCTGAACTTCTCTTTAGAAGTCCGTAGGACAGAGGAGAGCAGCTAGCTGTACAATGTAATCATAGTATGAAACAGGCATCTCAAACCTTCAGTCTTCAAAAGCAAAGTATTTCTTTTCACAGCAAATGATTGAAAGAACATTACGTACTGGGCATCTGTCCACTGTGGGTTAGGCATTGTTAGCCACTTGCCTAACAAGGTACTTACCTTGTTTAAGCTCAGAATAATCCTACACTGAAATGGCACTGGTGCTATTTTGTAGTTGAAGAAACTGAGTCTTGGGTTAAGTAGCTACAAAAAAGGTCCTGGGAAGTTGGGCTTACAGCCTAGATCTGACTCCTTGAGCGCCTAACTAGCTATCTCTGCAGGCTTGCGCTGGGTCAGTTTATACTTAGCATTAATCTCTGTATTTACGTGATTAAAATTTTTTATCCCAGTCACTGAGATATGGTAAGGTTTTGTGTATTTCCAAAACATTTGACTTATCTTTCATAGAAACAACTTTCTTTTTGAACATTTATTTTATTGGTTCATTAATACTTTATTTATAATAACAGTAATTATAACCTCCCGGAACAAGTACAGTTGGCCCTTGGTAAGCACACTGCTTGATAAGAGTAGGGGCAAGACCTATGATCTGTTGTGAGCATCAGCGGTAATGGGGCATGTTGGGTAACGGGATTGATTAGCAGAGCTTCCACTATTCCTACTAGAGTTTCTAAAACAATTTTGAGAATTGGAGTAACAGGGAATCATAGTCCTTAAATATAGTTATATGGAAGGTTAATACTTTCCAAATAAAATTCTTTCCATGTGTAAGTTAAAGAATTTAAAAGAATAATGTTGGAGTCAGTTTTTCCTTAAATCTCAGGGTGCTCTGCGTTTCTATTCAGTGTTTTTCATTTTTTATGTCACCTACTCATTCCTTACTTTGTATTACTCCTACCTAATCCCATGGTTTCTCTTACTGTTTGAATTCCCAGTCTGAGTCTCTGGTCCAAATAGCTCTCTTGTCACTCCAAGCCACTGTGTCCGAATTGGATGCAGCACAAATTCTTTCAAATCAGTGTGTGTCAAGAAAATGATGCCCATGCTTTCTTTCTCCTTGCCTTTTCTCCCATCATCTCAGATTCCCATAATCAGAAAATGAGGAGAACTCCTTTACCCCTTTCCATACCCATATCTGTACCCATTTAGTCTACAAAGGGTATCTCGTAAAGCTCCTCAGTAGCTCTTGAATTTGTTCTGTCCCAGATTTCTCATGTGGGGGTGGATCCTTCTTCATTTGGGGGTAGGGAGCATTGTTCTGAACACTGTAGGATGGTTAGCAGCATCTCTGGCCTCTGACTACTGGATTCCAGCAGTACTTTCCCAGTTTTGAAATCCAGAGATACCATTTGAGAACCATTGCTCTAACCTCATGCTAGTACCTTAGTCCGGGCCCTCATCATCGCTTGCTTGGATTATTGCAGTAGCTTCCTTCAGGGTCTTCCTGCCTTCAAGTTATTGCCAACCCTCTACGCCTCTTTCCCTTCTCCATATTACCAGCAGAGTGATCTTTACAACATGTAAATCTGTTCCTGTCAGACTCCCTCTAAAAATTAGATTGTAATAGATTTTTACAATAGAAAGCCTGGCTTTCTCGGTAACCCAGACTCTTCAGGGTGTGTACAGTGCCCTTGGTGATCTTTCTTCTGTCTGTGTCTTGGCTTCATTTTTTGTTTTTAATTGAGGTATAGTTGGCGTACAGCATTATATTAGCTTCAGGTATAAAATTCAATGTTGTTGTGTATTTTGAAATGACCACCGCAATAAATTTAGTTAACATCCATCACCATATATCAGTATAATTTTTTTCTTGTGATGAGGACTTTTAAGATTTATTCTCTTAGCATCTTTCAAATATGCGTATTAACTGTGGTCACTCCGCTGTGCATTATATCCCCGTGACTTAACTTTATAACTGGAAGTTTCTACGTTTTCACTCCCTATATCCAATTTGCTTACCCCCACCTGTGGTGACCACCAGTGTGTTCTCTGTTTGTGAGCTTGTTTTGTTGTTGGTGGTGGTTGTTTTTGTTTCTAAGATTCCACAGATGAGCAAGATCATGATATTTGCCTTTCTCTGATTTACTTTAGTTAGCACAGGGGTGTCAAACTCACTTTAACTGGGGGCCACATCAGCCTCACAGTTGCCTTCAAAGGGCATGTCATTTTACGACTGTATAAACATAACTGCTCCTTAACTAGGGGAACTGCTCCTTAACTAGGGGCAAGGAGCTCGGCACTGCTGCTGGGTAGAAACAAGGTGCCAGGCTGGGTGAAACAAGGTGGAGGGCCGGATTCGGCCTGTAGGCCTTGTGTTTGCCGCCTGTGAACAATACTCACAAAGTCCATCCATATTGTCACAAGTGGCGAGATTTCATTCTTTTTTATGGCTGAATAATACTGTTATATATACAGCATGTACTGTAACTTTTATCCATTCATCTGGTCAGTGAATACTTAGGTTGTTTTCGTATCTTAGCTATTGTAAATAATGCTGTAATGAACATGGGATATATATATCTTTTCAAGTTAGTATTTTTATTTTTTTCAGATAAAGGCCCAGAGTGGAATTGCTGGATCATGTGGTAGTTGTATTTTTTATTTTTTTGAGGAAACTTCATACTGTTTTCCATAGTGTCTACACCAATTTACATTCCCACCAACAGTGCACAAGGGTTTTCTTTTCTCCACATCCTTGGCAACACTATTTCTTGTCTTTTGCTAGTAGCCATTCTTTTTTTTTTTTTTTTTTTTTAATTTAAGAAAGAGGAGAGGGGAGAGAGAGAGGGTGTGTGGTTGCCTCTCACATGGCCCTCATGGGGACCTGGCCCGCAACCCAGGCATGTGCCCTGACTGGGAATTGAACCAGCGACCCTTTGGTTCCCAGCTCGCGCTCAATCCACTGAGCTACACCAGCCAGGGCTAATAGCCATTCTTAACAGTTATATCTCATAGTGGTTTCGATTTGTATTTCCCTGATGATTAGTGATATGCAGCATTTTTTCTTGTATCGGCTTCCTTTTTTTTTTTCTTACACCCATGTCCTAATCTCAAGTGCCACTCTTCTGACCTAGAAAGCCCTCTTTCCCCTTTATTTTCATTTGGTATATGTGCTCTTTAACTCTCAGCCCAAGTGATCCTTCAGGTTGAGTTAAATATTCTGCATTCCTCTTTTACATTCTCACGGAATCTGTCGGTAGCATTTAACACATTATAGTGGTGTCACCCATGTATTTTGATTTCCCCTACTATTTTCTAAGCTTGGTAAGGGCAAGAATCTAATGCTTCCTCCTCATCTGGTACGGAGCCCAACTAACATTAGTGACTTAATGTGTGTAAATGAATGTATTGTTCTGAAATTTGAAAGAGGGAACAAAATAATGTTAAGATGTCACAGAAGATTGCTTTTCGAGAAACATGATAAAGTGGCATTTATATTGGTAAATTCATAAGATTCCTATGGTTTTGGCTTTGCCATGTGGACCTGGAACACTAGTTGTATCTGTAGACCCAGGAAGCACCAGTCCCTTGGCGATGATTTCGCCCTGGTCAGGCTTGCGTGGGCCAGAGAGGCACTGGATTCATTCATAATGAAAAATATGAAAATGTAACTGCTACTAAGTTATAATGAAAATATTGCTTAGATTGTATGAAACTGTAGTTGGGAATAGTAACATAAAGTGCTTTGAGGGAAATTTGAGGCACTCTTTAATTCCTCCAGGTTGGAGAAAACCAGTGAGCTTTTTAAGGGGTCTGTTACACTTATGTCCTTTGAGAAAGGTTATAATTTGGCAAAATGCAAAAAAATGCCTGTGCATCTTGGTTCTCAGTATATATAATTTATTTTTAAAAGGGGAGTTTTAGGAGGGAGGATTGCGTGTGCGTGTGCTGATAAATTTATATTTGGGCAGTGGAGAGCAGGCAGTTAGCAAAGTGAATCTAACTTCATCTGAAAGAACAAACAGGTTAAAGTACTAAAGGTTAAAATACTAAAGGAGGTTTTTGAAAAGTATAACAAGAAATGGGTTTTATCAGATTTTAAAGAATTATAAAGCTACAGAGTTTTTTAAAATATGAGAAATTTTCCATAAAAGGTGGATGGTTGAACACATCTCTTAAGATTTTGTCCCAGTGGTAGTAAAAATATTGAAAAGTATAAAACACATGGACAAAGAATGGCAGGGATGTCATTAGAGGACAAAAGAATGAGATAGGAAATTAAGTTTTGCAAAGAAACTGTCATGAGCAGAGCCAGTAGACCTGGAAGAACCCTGGAAAATTAGGCACTGTGTAGAAAAACATGTTGAAAATCCGTATGTAGGGAAGAGCTGACCCCCATGTAATCAAGTAATGAGGACCACCTACCTTATGCCCATTGTCAGTCCATGATCAGGCAGAAGACCAGAAGTTTAATTCACTGGGAAAGAGTTTAATTCACAGGAAAAGAGCAGAATTTATGAAAGCATGGCCTCACAGAGAGTGAGGGGAAATGTTGGACCGAAAAGGGGATTGATTGAAAGTCTGCTTTGAAAAGTGACCAGACAGTGACCACCAGCCCCATCACCTCCCTACCCTGCCTGTAAAACTTTCTGCTGGGGCTTGAGTGCAGCTGTTTTGCACAGATCCAAGTCGTGTTTCTTTAAGTGGATATGTCAGTACAGCTACATGAGTTTTCTTTGAGTTAATTATATGATGTACTTTTTCTTTCTGTTAAGTTCTTATTGCATCTGTGTGTTAAGTCCTTTATATAACATATGGTTAAAATGTGTTTTATGACTATTATCCAGTCTAATAATCTGTATTTCTTAACTGGAACCTCTAGAACCTTAAATCCACTTGTCCTGTATTTGGTAGAAGGGACCCCCTTTGAGCTGGTCCACATGTCCTTTTTACTTGTCCCAGTTTGAGCACCTCTTTTCTGGCACAACCACGTGTTCCAAGCTCATTTTGTTTTTTCTCTGCCCAGCTCAGAGATCAACCTTCTTTCCCAAGAATTCCTGGTTCTTTTTTTGTGAGGAATGATATATGGAAAAGAAAATCTAGATTCTACCACTGTGATAGTATTGCTTCTAAGCCTTTTCAGCAGTTAGGGGTAGGAAATAGATGTATGAGTTCGTGTATGTTTGTAAAGATCATGAGTTCATACTGATTTAGTTCCAAAACAACACCAGGTGTATAGTACAGGATTTACAGGTAGCTTCAACACATGAAAGATATCATTACAAGGTCTTTTAGCTTCTGTTTTGCTGTTGAGAATTCAGCTGTCTTATCTGTAGCTTCTTTAAAGGTAATCCTTTTTTTATAAAGCTTTTTCTTATAACCACTAAGTTTATTTTGATTATTGCATATCTTACTTCTATTTCTGTGGGTATTTTGAAAGATTTTATTTATCTATTTCTAGAGAGAGGGGAAGGGAAGGAGAGAAATACTGTTGTGTAGTTGCCTCTCACACGCCCCCTACTGGGGACCTGTTCCGCAGCCCAGCCCTGTGCCCTGACTGGGAATCAAACCGGGACTCTTTGGTTTCTTAGGCTGGCATTCAACCCACTGAGCCACACTAGCCAGGACTATTTGTGTGTGTGTGTGTTTTTTTTTTTTTAGTCAGCTATGTCATTGAAAACATTTCTATTCTCTGTATGTATTTTCAAAATAAGCCTTTTATTTCTTTGAAAGTGTTGAATATATTGTTTCTGATAATTCTGGTATCTCAGGTCTCTGCAGGTCAGTTTCTGCTTTCTCCCTTTTTTTTGGTTTCCTTGGGCTGTTTACCTTAGCTGTTTGTTACTCATTGCATTGCCCTTGAGAAATCACTTTTGAGGATTTCCTGAGGTTTAGGTTGAAGATGTTTTTCTCCAGGGGAATTGCATTCGCTTCTGCTAGAAGATTGGAACATTGTCAGAACAAAGGAATATTGAATTCTAAATTTAATTTAATTTAAATTAAGTATTAACTTAAAATCAGGACTTGAGGCTTTTTTGCCTACCCATGTTATGTCAAGTTAGGCTGTAAAATTTACCCTAGGATTAAAGCATGATTTACAGCCTTCTGAAATGGTTCTCGTTATCTTTTTTTTCCTTACTGAATAAGCACTAGGCCAGGTTTTCCTGCAGTCCCCTTGGGTTAGAAGTAAACATACCTATTTCTTATTCTGACCTTAAAGATAGCCCTTAGGATCCCATCCATTATGTTGGGAGGTCTGTCAGACCCCCTGCCCTGGGCAGGCTCAGGGCTGTGTCTTTTGTTCCCTTCATCCAGAGTTTGTCGAATTCCAGATCAGTCTCATCTGGATAGTCAAATACCATCGGGATAAAAATGGCATCTAGGTTTACCTCTAGTTAATTCTCTGGGTTCCTGGTAATTTCTAACTTTTCAGGTATTCTATATTTTTAAGATTTAAAAATAAATTTCATATACCAATTTTAGTTGTTTTCAACAGGAGCATTGGTGTGAATAAAACCTAACCTACCTTTAGAGGAAGCAAAAGTTCCTTTATATGTTTCTTTATTTTTATTTTTTTTTTTACAATGAGCTCTTTTTTTTTTATTTTTTAAAAAATTGGAAAGGGGCCCTGGCTGATGTGGCTCAGTTGGTTTGGTGCATTGTCCAGTGGACCTAAAGGTCGCAGGTTCTATTCCCGTCAGCATGCATACCCAGATCGTGGGTTTGATTCCCTGTTAGAGCATGTACTCAAAGGCGGTCAGCCAATCTATGTTTCTCTCTCACATCGATATCTGTCTGCCTGTCTGTCTATCTCTGTCTCTGTGTCTCTAAAAAGCAATGAAAAAATGAACTTGGGTGAGGATTAAAAAAATAATTAGGGAAGAAAAGCAAAAGTCTTTAAGAGAACAGTACCCAGAGGTGGCTCAGGTGGTTGGAGCGTTGCCCCACAACCGAAAGGTTGCAGGTTCGATTCCCTGTTAGGGCAGGTCTCTATGTTGCAGGTTGGATCCTCAGTCTGATGAATATGAGTCCCAGTCCAGCGCGTCCTGGTCCAGCGTGTACAGGAGACAGCCAGTTGATGCTTCTCTCTCGCATCAATGTTTCTCTCTCTTCCACTCTCCCTTCCTCTCTCTACTAAAAGCAATTTAAAAATGTCCTTGGGTGAAGATGACATTTTTTAAAAAATATAAATGAGATGCCATTTTTCAGCTATTGGGTAGGTTTTTAAATTTTTTACTTAAAGTTTAGATAAGGTACAGTGAGATAGGAAATATGCAGTGAATATACATACTGCTGGTAGGAATATAGTAATGAAGCTTTCTTCAGGAAAAACAGTTTGACAATACATGGGGAAATCTTAACAATCCATACATTTGGACAGGGTTAGGATTTGGCAGACTAGAGCCTATTGGCCAAATCTGGCCTTTGGCTTTTTCTTGTATGGCCCAGCAACAAAGAATATTTTTCACATTTGAAAGGGTTGGGGGTGTATAAGATAAAAATAAGAATATGTACTTGAGAATGTATGTGGTCCACAAGCCTAAAATATTTGCCATCTGGCCTATTACATAATTGCGTTCACTCTTACATACCTTTGTTAGATTAATTATAGAAGTCTGTTAGAGGAAAATTAAGATATGGGCAAAGACTAAAAACTGATGAATAGACAAACATACTCAGCAAAAACTTAGACTGAGTTTACATTTCTAGCAGTAATGAATGGGTAAATAGTCATAGGATAGCCATATAGTAAAATCGTTCTCCAAAAATGATTAATGAGATAAGGATATGTTCCTAATGAAGTGTAAGATGAAAAACAAAATAATATCTCATATTAATGTATCAAGGGAAGACTACAAGGATATATAGTAACTTTTCAAGTGGTTGTCAGTGTTAGGATTAGAAGTGGGTTTTTTATGCTTTTTTCATGTTAGTTTTTTATTATGAGTTTGCTTTATACTTATGGTCAAGGAAAAAATGTGTCTTTTTCCTCTGTTAGGTCCACTAAAAGAATGTGAAGACATGAGAGTTGAGAAAATTTTTTAAAGCTCCTTAGGGGTAGGTCCATGATTTATTCATCTTTATATAGCCACTGCCAGGCATTTGCTAGGTGCTTGGTAAACGTTCATTTAAAGAGTCAGTGACTAGCTCTGACCAGTTGGCCAGCGCAGCTCAGTTGCTGGGGCGTCGTTCTGTGAAGTGAAGGTTGCCGGTTGGTTCCTGGTCAGGGCACATGCCTGGGTTGGGGCACTAAGGAGAGGCAACCAATTGATGTTTCTCACCTTCTCCTTCTTCTTCCCTTCCATTTTCTCTACAAATAAATAATATCTAAAAAATAGAAAAAAGAATGAGTGAGTCGTCCTGGCTGGGTGCTCAGGTAGTCTGAAGCATCATCTGTACACCAAAGGTTGTGGGTTCGATTCCTGTAGGGGACATACCTAGGTTGTGGGTTCACCCAGTCTGGATGTGTCTGGGAGGCAACTGATCAGTGTCTGTCTGTCTGTCTGTCTGTCTCTCTCTCTTTCTCTCATGCACACGTGTGCTCTCTCCCTCTGCCTCCCACCCCCTAGAATCAATGGAAATATTCTTGGATGAGGATTAAATAAATAAATAGAAATAAAGAATGAGTGACTAGGTAGTAAATATGAAAAACTGCTCAGTCTCAAGGAAACGCAGATAAAACTATGTATGGCCTATCATTTTCCCCTTGCCAAATTAGCAGATATTTTGTTTAATAAAAATGCTTATTGTCTTTTTTAAAGTCAGATAATTGACATAAAATTCACCCCATTTTTAAGTGTACAGTTTGCTGTAATTTAAAAGCCTGATTATGTGACCGTTACCTCTGTCAAGACAGTGAACATTTCAACCACTCCGAAAAGTTGCCCTGTGCTCCTTTGTAATCAGTTCTCCCTTCTCACCCCAACACGTGGCAGTCACTAGTCAGGTTTTGTTACTGTAGTTTTTCCTTTTCCAGAATGCCATGTAAGTCTGACTTCCTTCACTTAGCATAGTTTTTGAAATTCATCCATTTTTGATGCATGTAACAGCATTTTGTTTCTTTCTGTTGCTGAGAAATATTCCACTGTATACTTCATTCTGTTTATTATTCACTGGTTTATGAACATTTGGGTTGTTCACAAAGTGTTATAACTAAGTGGTGGTGGAATTGCTGGGTCACGTGTGATGCGTGTATGTGCAGTTTTACAGCTGCGAGCCTGTTATCCAAAGTGACTGTACTGTTGCCTTCCCAGCACTTGCTAAGTGTGGAGACAAGTACTGAACATTGCAGTTGTGAGGGAAAACTGTTACATCTCTTATGGAAAGCATAGTGGCGGTTTGAATCGAGTCAGTAAAAGTGTTTAATCTCTTTGACTTGGACATTCCACTTCAAGGAATGTCTTTGTGAAGAAGCCCTGAAGTATGCACAGAGGTATTAAAGGACCATTGTCGCAGAAGAGTGTACACCTAACTGTACATTCCATGTTATGCCGGGCGTTATCGTGGATTCAAAAGAAAAGATTTGACATGTTCTTTTTACTCATGTAGCTTGTGATTTTTAAGAGTGCCTCTTATATGAAAAGTAATCAGTGAGCAGTGCAACATTGCATTAAATACGTTTTAAAGCACCTTATATTAAGGGAATAAGCAGTAGGGCTGGAAACTGGGATGGATTATATTAAAACTTGATTTCAGCAAAGTTTTGGATCATAGCTAAAGCTTGAGTTGGAGAGTTGGAGCTTTCTAGGTGGAACACAACATGAATAGAAGGTAAATGTGGTCCGAGTATGCAAGAATCACTGGAATGTTTTCCTGTTGATATTATAAAACAGTACTATTGGAGACTTTTAAAATAATAGAGCAGGAACAGCTTGTGCTTTAGAGCTGGAAAGACTTCCACGAGGGTCTGCACCCTTATAAAAAGGCTTCAAAGGCTTCCCAGTGGCCTAGGGTTCAGCAGGTGCTCGGTGGCCGCTACTGTCATTTGTACTAGTACTGATGAAACTAACAGGAATATAAGCTTGGTGGAGTCGTTTGCTAGGGAACATTGTTACATTTTGAAAAGAGCACTAATATATAAATTATATTTAGTCATATTTGTCAAGTGGTTTATTTAGGATAAAAAAATGAGAAGAATAAAAACTTTTAAGCCCTAAGTTTTTTCCACAGAGCTGTAAGCCTTTGGGGAGCAGAAACTTTATCCTGTTTGTTACGTTTATCTTCTATGATTAGTACATTGTCTGAGGAGTAAGAATGGGGTGGGGTTTTTGAGTTGGTCACGGATTCGTAATTACCCATATTTTGCCACTTATAATGTGCTCCCATGTACAGTGTATACCCAAGTTTTTGGCTCAAACTTTCAGGAAAAAAAATCTTTTAATTCAATTTTTTATTTATTTATATTTAGAAACAAAACCGATTACTGTATGCTAGGGTATTAAATTACATATGGATATCACTATTGCTTTCTAGAGTTACATTTTTAATGTATAAGCATAAATAAAAACTAAAAACATTTATATAGATATAGAATTAGTACTAGCCATGTATAATGTGCATCTTTATTTTCCCCCCAAAAAATTGGGCAAAAAAACATGCATTACACAAGGCAAAATATGGTAACTCATTGAAAGGTAAGGAGAAGAGTGTCTCCATTAGTGCTGAAGTATAACTGTGGGATGATAATATTGCCTGGATAAGTCGGGTGGATTGGGGAAAGTGTGACAGATTAAAAGATTGGAAAATCTGTTTTCAGTCCAATGATAGTTTCTTTTTCATTTACAGTTTCCTGGATATATACAATGAAAGAATGGAAAAGGGGGCTGTCATTTAAAAACATTGTAAAAGCTCTCATTTATTTAGTGCCCTCTGTATGCTTGATGTATTACAATTACCTCACATTATATATCTCACATTAATGTCATGTTACAGATGGGGCGGAATTACTGACTTGACGGTGGGAACATAATTAATAGGCAGTAGAGCTAGGATATGAACTGTGCATTTGAGAAACCAGCTTAGTGTCATCTCTTCATTCCAGGCAGCCTTGTCTCTAACTCTCCCCACTACCTGCCACCTCCAATCACCTGCTAGCTTGAGGACTCCTCTATTTTCACGTGATAACCAGTTTGTAGCTACAGTTTTGCATTTACTTATGGAATTATAATTACGGTATACCTTTGGGGTTTGGGGACCTAGCATTCTCTGATTCAGCTAATCCTTCAGTAACTTAAGAATTACATGTGTGAGTTCCCTGATGTGGAGAATCATGATACCAGCTGGTATACCAGAGGTGTTCACTCCTGTGAATATAGGTGCAGCACTCGAATGTCAGTTACTGGGCCAAAATGTCAGAGATGTGGATAGATGTCTTTGGCAAATGTAAATGTTCTTTACTTCTCCTTTTTTATCTACTAGCCAACTTATTATTCACCTTGGAGTTCTAACACAGCTATTTGTGCATGCTTATATTCAGGTAATTCATTCATAGTATTTTTAAACCATAGGTCCTCTGCTGTACCACTTTGAAAATTTGGCCAATGAACTTTCTATAGAATTGAGCTATGAGGATCTAAAAAACGTCGTTCTGCAGTATGGATTCCAGCTAGAGGTAAGGAGGGAATGAAGTATTGCCAAATTTAACTTCCAAAGCACTTAACTAAGAATGGTGATACGGCATTTACTGGCTTTATCTCTTAACCTCTCTGTTTTCTCAGCCATAAATGGTTTTTAGAATTATAAGGATTTAGGATAATGTGTATGCCAATGGAAAACTATATGCTTGGTATTATCACCTTTCAATAAATGGTAGCTGACCATTATCATCATATTGGCCTTTGTAGACTGATAGTTACCAATCATATAGTCGGAGCTCTGGGGAAGCAGGTGGGGGTGGGAGGGCAGGTGTAAGAAGGATAGTGTTTACTGTATGCGCTTCTGTACTGCTCAGCCTTTTTATTGTGTGATTACAAGGTTGTATGATACTTTGACTCGTATTTTAGCTGTATGTTAATTAGAAGCATTCCATTCATTTTAAAAGTAAACAACAAATTCGTTCTTAAAGATAAAGAGAAACAATATATTATAGTAGCTTAGCATTCAAGCTCTAGAGTTAGACTGCCTGAGTACGATCCCCAGATCTACCACTTATTAGCAGTGTGACCTTGAATAACCTGTTCTTTGTAAAGTAGTACCAATCCTATGGTAGTACTTGTATGTAAGAAGTGAATTAGTATCTAGAATATGTGTAAAATAGCACCTGCCACTTAAAAGTGCTCAGTATTTGTTAACGTTGGCATCATGGTGGTCATCGTCATCATTATGATTGTTTGCATTGCAGGTGGAAAAAGAATCTGTCTTGTCCACGTATACTGTGAATGATCTCTCCATGATGAAATACTACTATGAATGTGTCTTGTTTGTGGTTCGTAAGCCACAATAATAGTCTCAAGTGATATCACCAGGAAAAAAAGTTTAATAAGAGCAAATCCTGAAATAAACAACTCAGAAACAACTATCAAATGACAGGACACAACCTCAGATCAGTGGTGCCTTCTTATTCCTAACAAAGTTTAGAAATAGTGTCTATTTTCTTATGTCTATCGCTTTTTCAGAAATATACTATGCCATGCATATTTGTATTACACAAGTAAAAACTGAGGAAATATCTTCAAGTTTACCTTTTGCTTGAAACCCAGAATTGTCTTTCAGTAGAAAAAACTTTAGTGTCTTCATGAAGCTATCCGTTCCAAGTCTGCCATACTAACAACTAATAGTATTGAAGTCCATAATAATCTTCTTCTTTGTTTTGTATGCATTGCACATGTTATTTCTAGAAGAGTCTAAGGATCCTCTCATGTTCAACATCTGGAATTAAGACTTATATTCATTTAGACCTAAGCAATCTCTACATAAAATGTGTCTATTCTTTTATTATTCAAATAATTTTATTTTTTTCTAGTTCAGCTGAACTTACAGAAGCATCAAACCTTTCATTTTTATCAAATATTAAATATAATAGTATCACAGGCCAGTAAAAATACATTTGAGTAACCAAGAAATTAGTCAGTCTCTTCGTCACTAAACTGAACACTTTTTGAAAGTATACTCATCATGGATCACGCTGAAATGTATGAAAATTTCAACAATGTTAAGTGAGGCACAAAAGCCTTTATTAAAGGTACAGTTAGGAAACTGGGGAAATAAGAATAAAATCTGCCCGTTTGAAATGTGTGATTTCAAACTGTAAATGAATACAGTCTATCAATGAGATGTTTACAGTGATGTCTTTTCTTTAGATTACCTGGATACAAAAGCACGCACTTTTTTCATTAAAACCACCATACACCAGTAAAAACTGTCATGATAGTATTAATGCGGGGAAATTCTGAATATGAAATTCAGGGATGAATTACTGCCCATGGTCTGTGTCTTTCATATTGTAAGCAGCAGCCATTGATATAATTTCAGATCAGCACCATTTTTGTTCCCTGACAGCCGGGGCCAAAGCGGTATGTGCTGTTTTAAATTTCTACCTCCAGCAGGTCTTTATTGGCGGGAGTTTATCTTTGTATTTTTTTATGTTAATTATTCTATTTCCTGTAGCTTGGAAAGTAGGGATGACAAAAATAATGTTTTAACCTTTTCTTGGAAAAAAGGCAGTACTCTTGAATATTTTCACAGGTTATTGTGATGGGATTAAGTGACCTCTCTATGGCCATTTGGATTAGATAAACTTAATCTCAATAATGTGCTGGCAACATGTCATGTTTCAACAGGAAATTTTACTTGTAAGTCTTTAAACTTTTACGGCCAGTTGGGTTGGGGGAGTCGCTACACAGTTTGGCATCTCACTCATAGGGGCCTCTCTGCCTACAGTAAGGGAGCTTTGGCCCTTTATGCCCATTACGCGGTAAAGGGATCTGTGAAGCTAGTTTGACTTGTCAGTTTATGCAAGCCTATAACCTGCTGAGGGTTTGTTTTTTTTTTAATGATTTCTCTTTTTCTGTGTGTCCCTTAGTACTTGGCAGATGTTTTTTTAGTGGAAATTCTCATTTTTTACCACATGAATAAACTTGAAAAAATTGCTCCCCAAAATTATGTATTATTATTTTTAAGAAAGAAAAGAGACTTAAAAGGAACCTAGATATTTTTTTTTAATCTACTAAAAGAAATGCATACTGTTTTGAGTAACTTAGAAGAGGTTTTTTATTCACTGACTAGTACTCACTTTTTTAGAATGTGTATCAAAACAGATAATCTCATTCTTAGGCAAAAACAGGCTGAAACTGGTCGGTTGGCTTTATTACATAAAATTTCTCCTATCAGGTTTTATTCTTTAATAATGTTACTTACATTTATAAATTACAGCTTACATTTTAGTTAATTCCGAAATCAGTTATTTTAATTTCCCCCTTATATAATGAACACTTAAATGTTTTACACAAATTTGCATTGCTTTTTTCCCTCTTAAAGCTTTCACAGTTAATATATTCTAAACTTGAAAACAGTGGTATTAATCAACAGAAGTATCATTGGAAGATTTAATTTTCTATTTCTTATATGTATTACTACTAAAATGTGTAAGCCTTAACAGTTTTTTACTTTTTTCTTAAGTTAGCTTTATACACAAATGTTTTCATTCATTTTCATAAAGCAGGAGGAGATAGGTCATTGTGCTTGCTGTTTATTCTCCCCCCGCCCCCCGCCCCCACGAAGTGGTGCAGGTTAGGGTATGTTAATCAAGTGAGCAAGGTGGGATATGTACAATGTAAAGAGAAGCTGTATAAATCACAGTATAAAATTATGAAGTTTTGGAATTGTAAAATGTACTGTATTTATATGTAATTCTCATTCTAAAAGTTGCCACAAAGGCTGAATTGGAAGCTTCATGTCTGCATGAAATTTCCTGTATTTTTAATGTGTATGATGGGCTTGATTTTTCTTGAATATTAAAGTCTGCCAATTGCTATGAACAATATTTGCTTGGTTGTTTCCATCTAATTCTGTGATAACCATATGGGAATTTAAATGAATTGACTGCATATAATTTTCCTTGGATTAGCTTCTGTATGCTTCTAGAAAGTCAATAATATGAGTATTTGGTCTTTGAGTATGCTAGGTCTTATCCTAATTAATCCTGACCTTTCCTTTTGTTAAATAATAGAAAAAGAACTCTAAAAGAAGCCAGTAGAAGGTTCCAGGACCAGTCATTACTAGGATGAGCACTGGACTTGGCCCTTAGATGCTCTGGGCTCATCTTTCTAAACTCCTGTTTGTGATCTTGGGCGAGGTGCCCTGAGTTTGTTTCCTCATCTGTAAGGAGGATTGATACCATCTATTTCAAAGGGGTTTTAATGAGGTCATGTGAGTTATATGTAAAACATTATATGCGAATATGTGAAAGCACAAGGTAGAAATTAAATGTAAATTCAGTCCATGTTGACTGCTCTATACAAAAAGATGATTGGTAACAGGACATTAGTTTTAATGATGTTATTGTGACCCTTTGAAAAAAGTTTCATTGGGACCTGGGGGAGGTGGGGGGAGTCACGGTTGACACGTACCGTTTATAGATTCCAAAAGTGTGGTGGCAATTATAAAGAAATATAATAGTCGGTAATGGGAGAGTAACATTTAATAGAGGGTTACTTTCACTTTATAAACATGCGAGTACATGCCTCTTACATGTTTCTCTTCAGCAGTTATTTAGAAGTGGAATCATTCAGTCAATGTGTATATGCATTTTCAGTCAAGTTGCCTTTCATAAAGAGCACCAATTTACTGGCCATCAGCAGTGCTTGAGAATAATTTTGTATCCATTCCCTGGCCAGTACTGGACATTGCTAATCTTCTTGATTTTTGTCATTGTGATAGGAAAAATTGGTATCTGTTTCTTTAACAATCAGGGAAGTTGATCACTTATGTAAGATTAATGCCCAAAGAGAGGTACCTTTAATCTGCCAGTCTCGTTTTTCACATGGCTGACGGCATAGGCCATTGGTGACAATGTGAAAGTTAGAAAAAATGTAGTGAGGTTCACCAAGGGGAGGGTTAACCATCACTACTTTGAGTTCTCTGCACTGAGAGGAGTGCCCACATCTGCTTTTGGTTTTACAGAGCTGGTACAAAGGCTGAACAGTTCCAGCAGCCCATTAGGTTTCAACTTGGCCAATCAGTGATCTAGGCCCAGGAGTTTAGGGGAGTGTCTGTGAGTCAAGAGCCCCACAGAGTCAGCAGCTTCGCTTTGGGTGGCAGAGAGGGGCATCAAGTTTACCCTCAGAGGAACAGTTGCCACTTTTTTGTAGCACCAAAAAGCTGCTAGGGTTAGGCCAGCAACACTTAAATATGCTGTTTGTCTTGCAAGACTTGTTCACTCTTTTTCACCTTGTTAGGCACTAAGTCCAAGTTGACCCACTCCCATGTGGGATGTCAAACTAGAGTCACGAGGCCTCCATGAGTCATGCATTTAGTCTCTACAAAAGCAGGTTAATAGCTGCCTTCTGTACAAAGGTGTATTTGGTGACAGTGTCAGGCAGTTGGTGCTATTGTAGTATGTGGCCATGGCCTCTGCGTATTTCTGCAGCGATTAAGTCTTTGAAGGTGTGGTTTCCCTTTTTCCTTTTGGGGTTTTATATTATTTCTGTTGGACCACCCAAGAAAGAACAGTCTGTGCAGTAGTCCTTGAATGTGACACTCACGGGAAGAAGTGTAGGCCTATATCAATGCCATTATTCATGTATAATTTATATTTTCTAGTGCTTTAAAAATGTCCAGAAATTCTTTGATACACATCCCTTTGGGACAGTCTAATTCCATTTCCTCTTGAAGTGCAGGTGGTAGCAACTCCCTTCTAATGAACAGACTGGTAGAAATGTGTGATTTCTAAAGCTGGATCACGAAGACAATGCAGCTTCTGTTTTTCTCTCAGATCACCGCCCTAGAAGCCAGATGAGAACATTAAAAAAAGCCTGCAGAAAACGATATATTCTTTTAAGTGCACATGGTACATGCACCATGAAATTCATATGTTGGATAATAAAACGTGTCATGATGTTGGAAGGATTAAAATTACAGAGTGAATTAAATGATGTGATTAAACTCGAAGTCATTAACAAAGCTATCTAGGAAAACCTCAGCGATTTGAAAAATTAACATAAATAATCCATAGATCAAAACATCACCAAGGAAATTAGAAAGTATATCAAACTGAAAGACAATGAAATACAACATCCAAATTTGTGGGATGCAGCTAAAGCAGTGCTACAGGGCAATTACAGCTTTAAATGTTTATATTTGAAAAGAAGAAAGGCTAGGGAGGTGGGGGAGGTGGAAGAGGGAATAGGGGAATTAAATGGTGATAAATGGAGACTTCACTTGGGGTGACAAATACACAACATATTATACGATGATGTAGTATCGTGCACCGAAACCTGTATAACTTTGTTTACCAGTGTCACCTCAATAAATTCAAAAAAAGGAAAAAAAGTTGAAACAGTAACAACAGAAAAGAAGAGCCCTGGCCGGTGGCTCCGTTGGTTAGCATGTAATCCCGTGCACCAAAAAGCTGAGCGTTGGATTCCCACTCGGGGCTCATACCTAGGATGCAGATTCAATCTCCCAGTCAGGGCACATAACAAGAGGCAACGAGTCTATGTTTCTCGTTCACGTTGATGTTTCTCTCCCTCCCTTTCTTTCTCCCCCCCTTTCTCTCTCTCTCTCTCTCTCTCTCCTCTCTTTCCCTCCCTCCCTCTCCCTCGCTCTCCAAAATCAATTTTTAAAAATTCCTTGGGTGAGGGCAAAAAAAGAAAATGCTAAAATCAATGACTTTAGGTTCTACCACAGAATGCTAGAGAAAGAGGAGCAAAGTAAACCCAAATTAAGTAAAAATCATTGAAGCGGAAAATAGAGAAACTCGGAAATATGCCAATAAATTTGACAAATGAAATGGACACACTCCTTGAAAAAGTAATATGATAATATTCTACAACTTGGGGTAAACTAATTTCAAGTTGTACTAACAGGGATTTTTAAAAAATTATTTTTTATCCTCAGCCAAGGACTTTTTTTTTTTTTTCCACTGCTTTTAGAGAGAGAGGAAGGGAAAGAGAAAGAAACATCAATGTGAAAGAGAAACGTAGATCTGCTCCCTTCTGTATGCACCCGACTGGGGGAGAAAACCCAGAACCCAGGTGTGTGCCCTGCCCCAGGATTGAACTCGTAACCTTTTGAATTACTGGACAACAACACTGCAACCAACTGAGCCACATGGGCCAGGGCCTAACAGGGCTTTTTAAAGAGAGCCCAGAACAGCAACAGTAACTCAGAAAATGTCAAAAAAGGGGGGAGGGCAGTTACTATTTGCAAAAACTGTAAAGTTCCAAGGAATAAACCTGACAAAAGATTCCAAAAGGATAACTTAATGTTACAAGATGACCCTATATGGAAGAGCAAAGGACCAAGAAGGGTCAAAACCCTACTGAACCAACCCTGGAAGACTATGGATTGCAGTGAGCCTGGGCCCGCTCTACAGTCTTTCCTCAGAAGGCTCTGGAGGAAGACCAGGCAACCTCAGGAGGTGACAGACCTCAGAGAGCCTTGGACCTCTTGCTGACCTGCTCCCAGGCTCCCAGCTGAAGGAAGGGCAGCCACAGACAGGCAGCCCCAGGCCAGTTACACACAGCGTCTGCCGTGGACCTGCACTGGAGCCCCACTCAAGGGGACTCAAAGCCAACTCAGCCGGTGGTGGGCCTCAGGCCACACCAGAGCTCAGCCCAACCAGCCCCCCAAGTGGCGCACCCACAGGGGCATTCTGGCCATCACCAGACCCTGCTGGAAACAACTGCTTCAGGGGCAGCCCCTGAGTTGTGACTCATACACAAGGACTGAGGTCTATCCTTATAGGCAGCTAGACTGAGGGTTAACTCCACCCATGAATAGGCCAACATCATTCAATATTCAACTACAACAGGAGGGCACACAAAACTCACATAAGAAACATTCCTGGAGCACCTAACTCAGGTGATCTGGAAGACTGCCACAGAGCCCCACAGACACCTACACTACATCATAAAGCCATCATAACAAGTTTGAGAGTCACAGCAGTTCTACTTAATACACAGAGACAAACACAAAGAGGCAGACAAAAGGGGGAGACAAAGAAATATGCCCCAAATGAAAGAACAAGAGAAATCCTTCCCCCCAAATTAAATGAAATGGAAGCAACCAAGATACCAGATGCAGAATTTAAAACAATGGTTATAAGGAAGCTCAAGAGCCTCAGAGGAAGAATAGACTATCTCAGAATTTAAACAAAGAGACAGTAAGCCTTAAAAAGGACATAGAAACCATAAAAAAGAACCAGCTGGAAATGAAGAATACACTAGAAGAAATCAACAGTAGATTAGATGAAGCAGAGGATCGAATCAGCAATTTAGAGGATAACAGAAAACACCCAACCAGAGCAACAAAAAGAAAACAGAATTTTTAAATAATGAGGAAAGTCTAAGGGACCTCTGAGACAAAATCAAGTGTAACAAAATCTGCATCATAAGGGTACCAGAAAGAGAGTGAGCAAGAGATTGAAAACTTGTTTAAAGAAATAATGGCTGAAAACTTTCCTAGCTTGATGAAGGAAAAAGACACAAAAGTCTAGAAAGCAAGGACAATCCCAAACAAGATGAACCCAAAGTACCCCACACCAAATCACATCATAATTAAAATGGCAAAGGCTAAACAAAAAGAGAATCTTAAGAGCAGCAACAGGACAGTTAGTTACCTTACAAGGGAGCTCCCATAAGACTGTCGGTGGATTTCTGAACAGAAACACTTCAGGCCAGAAGGGATAGTCATGAAATACTCAAAGTGATGAAAAGCAGGGACCTACAACCAAGACTATTTACCCAGCAAGGCTATAATTAAAAATAGAAAGCAAAATAAATAGCTTCCTAGACAAAAAAAAAAAAAAAGCTAAAGGGGTTCATTACCACCAGACCAGTCTTAGAAGAAATGTAAAAGGCCTACTTTAAGAAGAAAGAAAAAAAGAAACAGAGGAATATAGGTATAAAGAATAAAATGGCAATAAATAAGTACCTATCAATAATAACCATAAATATAAATGAAGTAAATGTTCCAATTAAAAGACATAGGGTAGTTGAATGGATAAAAAAGCATGACCCATATAGATGCTGCCTACAAGAGACCCACCTCATGCCTGGCTGCTGTGGCTCAGTGGATTGAGTGCAGGCTGGGAACCAGAGGGTCCCGGTTCGATTCCCAGTTGGGGCACATGCCTGGGTTGCGGGCCAGGTCCCCAGTGAGGGCCATGTGAGAGGCAACCATATGTTGCTCTTTCTCCCCTCCCTTCTCCTCTCTCTGAAAATAAATAAATAAAAAGAGACCCACCTCAGGACAAAAGATACATACAGACTGAATGTGAAGGGATGGAAAAACCATGCAAATGAGGAAGAATAAAGCTAGTGTAGCAATGCTTATATTGGATAAATTAGACTTGAAAACAAAGGCCATAAGAAGAGACAAAGAAGGACATGATATAATACTAAAGAGATTAATCTCCCCACTGATATCAATGGTTAGAGCTCCCAGATAAAAAATCAACGAGGCAACAGTGACCTTAAATGACACACTGAATCAAATAGGTTTAATTGATATTTACAGAACATTTCATCCAAAAGTAGAACATACAATCTTTTCAAATGTACATGGAACATTCTCCAGGACAAGACCATATGGTAGGACACAAAACAAGTCTTAACAAATTCAAGAAGAGTGAAATACCTAGCATTTTCTCTGACCACAATGGTATAAAACTAGAAATCAATTATAAGAAAAAAATTTAAAACACTAAAACACATGGAGACTAAATAACATGTTATTAAATTGTGAACGGGTTAACGATGAGATCAAGGAAGAAATCAACAGTTACTTTCAAACAAATGAAAACGAACACACAACAATCCAAAATCTATGGCACACAGTAAAAGCAGTCCTAAGAGGGAAATACACTACAGGCCTACCTCAAGGAAAAGAAAAATCTCAAATAAACAATCTAACCCTGCACCTAAAAGAATTAGAAAAAGAACAACAAAGCCCAAAGTGAGTAGAAGGAAGGAAATAATAAAAGTTACAGTGGAAATAAATGACAGAGAGAGTAAAAAAAAAAAAATGATATAAACAATCCATAAATAACTGGTTCTATGGAAAGATAAACAAGATTGACAAAACTTTAACCAGATTCATCAAGAAAAAAAAGAGAGGACTGAAATAAATAAAGTCAGAAATGAAAGAGGAGAATTAACAACTGACACCACAGAAATACAAAGGATTTAAGAAAATATTACAACTACATGCCAACCAACTGGACAAACTGGGCAAAATGAATAATTCTTAGAAATACACAATCTTCCAAGCCTGAATCAGGAAGAATCAGAATATGTGAATAGACTGATTACAACTAGTGAAAATGAAGCAGAATAAACAAACAAACAAATAAACAAATGCTCCCAACAAATGAAAGTCCTGGACTGGATTTCTTCGAAGGTGAACTGAACCAAACATTTGAAGAACTAACAACTACCCTTCTCAAACTATTACACACAATTCAAGGGGAGGCAAGACTCCCAAGCTCATTTTACAAGGCCAGGATAATTCTAACTCTAAAGCCAGATAAAGACACTACAATGAAAGACAATTACAGGCCAATATACTAGATAAACATAGATGCTGAAATCCTCAACCAAATATTAACAAACCGGATCCAGCAACACATTAAAAGATTATACACCATGGTCAAGTAAGTTTATTCCAGGGGTGCAAGGCTGGTACAATATCTGTAAATCAATAACTGTGATTCATCACATGGTCATATCAATAGAAGCAGAACAAAGTATTCAATAAAATTCAGTACCAATTTATGGTAAAAACTCAGTGAAGTGGGAACAGAAGGAACATACCTCAATGCCTCAGCATAATAAATACCATATGTGACCAACTTACCACCAACTTCATACTCAATGGGAAAAAACTTAAAATTGCTTCCCTAAAAATGGGGAATAAGAGAGGGATGTCTGCTTTCACCACTCTTATTTATTCAACATAGTATTGGAAGTCCCAGCCACAGCAATCAGAGAAGAAGAATAAAAGTCATCGAAATTAGAAAGGAGTAAGTAAAACTGTCATTATTTGCAGATAACATAATAATGTACATAGAAAACCCTAAAGACTCCACCAAAAAACTACTACAACTAATAAATGAATTCAGTAAAGTAACAGGATAAAAAATTGATGTTCAGAAATTGGTAGCATTTGTATACATCAATAATGAACTATCAGGAAGAAAAACTATGAAAAAAATCCAATTTAAAATTGCAACAAAATAAAAAATAAGGGATCTAGAAATAAATTTAACCAAGGAGGTAAAAGACCTATTCTTGGGAAATTATATGACACTTTAGAAAAAAGTGAGAAGGATACAAATAAGTAGAAGCATATACTGTGTTCATGGATAGGAAGAATTATCATTATTAAAATGTCCATACTACCCATAGCAATCTATAGATTCAATGCAATTTCTATTAAAATACCAATGACATATCTCACAGAACTAGAAAAAATATTCCAAAAGTTTATATAGAATCACAAATAACCTCAACAATCTTGAGAAAGAAGAACAAAGTTGCAGGTATCATGCTACCTGATGTCAAACCATACTACAAGGCCACAGTAATCAAAACAGCATGGTACTAGCACAAAAACAGGCATATAGATCAATGGAATAGAATTGAGAGCCCAGAAATAAATCCACATCTTTATGGTCAATTAATTTTGACAAAGGAGGTAAGAACATGCAATGGAGTAAAGACAGTGTATTCAATAAATGGTATTGGGAAAATCGGACAGATAAAAGCAAAAAAAAAAATGAAGATAGGTCACTTTCTTACAACATACACAGGAATAAACTCAAAATGGCTTAAAGACTTAAATACAAATCATGAAACAATAAAAATCCTAAAAGAAAACATAGGCAGGAAAATCTTAGACATTCCTCACATCAATATTTTTTCTGATATATGTTCTTGGGCAAGGGAAACATAAAAAAATAAATAGGATTACATCAAATTAGAAACCTTTTGTGCAGCAAAGGAAACCACCAACAAAGTGAAATGACGACCCAAAGAATGGAACATATTTGCCAATGATACATCTTATAAGGGGTTAATTTCCAAAATTAAAAAAAAAAACAACTTACACAACTCAACTCCCTGGATAAAGGACCTGAATAAACATTTCTCCAAAGAGGACATACAGATGGCCAATAGACATGAAAAAATGCTCAATGTCACTAATCATTAGGGAAACGCAAATTAAAGCCACAATGAGATATCACCTCATACCTGTCAGAATTGCTCTCATCAATAAATCTACAAACAACAAGTGCTGGCGAGGATGTGGAGAAAAGGGAACCCTTGTGCACTGTTGGTAGGAATGCAGACTGGTGCAGCCACTGTGGAAAACAGTCTGGAGTATCCTTTAAGAATCAAAAATGGAACTGCCTTATGACCCAGCGATTCCACTTCTGTGAATATATCACAAGAAACCCGAAACACCGATTCTAGAGAATATATGACTGCCTATCTTCACTGACATATTATTTATAATAGCCAAGATTTGGAAGCAGCCCAGGTGCCCATTAGTAGATAAGTGGATAAAAAAGTTGTGATACATTGACACAATGGAATACTACTCAGCCATAAAATAAGGAAATCTTACCTTTTGCGACATCAAAGATGGACTGGAGGGTATTATGCTAAGTGAAATAAGGTGGTCAGAGAAAGTCAAGTACCATATGATCTCACTTATATATGGAATCTAATGAACAAAATAAACGAACAAAATAGAAACAGACTCAGAGATACAGAGAACAGACTGACAGCTGTCAGGGGATAGCGGTTGGGGGACTGCGTACAAAAGGTGAAAGGTTAAGAAAAAACAGACACACACAACAGTATGGTGACTGCCAGAGAGAAAGGGGGTGGAATAGGACAAAGGGAGATAAATGGTGGCGGAGAGAGACTTGAGTTTGGGTGGTGAGTGCAGGATGAAATATGCAGATGATGTGTCATAGAGCTGTACACCTGAAACCCATATGGTTTTACTAGCCAATGTCACCCGATAAATCCAATTAAAACATGTTTAAAAGGGGGGGGGAAGACACTCCTGAAGAACAAGAATAATGTGGGAACTTTCTCTAGATAGCAAGACTTATTACAAAGCTATAGTATTTAAAACAGTTTTATTGGCCAGAGATAGCAAATAGACCAATCAAGCCCAATAAAAAGCTGCCACAGAGTTGCGTGTATTTATGAAAACTTGACTTGTGGTAAAGGAGGCGCTGCACAGCTGTGAGAAAGGGACAGCTCTTCAATATACAGTGCTGAGAAAACTAGTTACTACTTATGGGGAAGAAAACGGAACTTGAGTCTATCCACATCATATATACACACAAATCAAGTCCACATGGATGAAAGCTTTCAATATGGAAGCAAAAATACAAAACTGTAACTTAAAATATTGCAGAACACTTGTAAAGTATATGATTGTCTAACCACTATGCTGTGCACCTGAAACTAATACAAAATAATATTGAATGTAAACAAAAAAAGTGAAATTATTTTAAAAGGATATTAAGGAAAAAATTATAAAAAAATTTTAAAAGTATAAAACATCTAGAATTTGGGAGAGGAAAGGATTTTTTAAGCAAGATGTCTTATGTGCAAACCAGAAAACAAAAGATTGATAAAGTTGATTAATTAAAATTAAGATACCACAGAGAGTGGAAATACAAACTGAGAGAAGATATTTACATTTACAACACCTACTACCTACAAGAAAATTGTTTTCCAGAATATAAAACGAACTCTTAAAAACCAGTAATAAAACAACAACAACAACAAATTCAATTTTTGAAAGGGCAAAAAATGTAACAGTCCTATCACAAAAGGCTAGAGATCCAAGCTGGGCCACGCAGAATGGGATCAGACTGGGCGGTCCAGAGGCAGAGGGCCACGCAGAATGGGATCAGACTGGGCGGTCCAGAGGCAGAGGTAGTGGGGAAAGGGTTTATGCCTTAAACCAGGGGGGAAATGATTAACTGTAAACAACTCAAGAAAAAAATGGTATTTTAGACCATATTAAAGTGTTGAATTTGTTCAACAAAAGACACCATGAAAAGTAAAGAGCGAGGATAACTGCCCCAGGAATGTCCATAAACATACAAAAAGATGTCCAATGTCATTGGGGAAATACAGACCTTCTTGACTTCATTGGTGAGAATGTGGCAGAAACGCATCTCTCACCCACTGCTAGGACTGTAAACTGCTAAAGAGCACTTTAGCACTTTAGAAAATGTTGGCATTACCTAGTCTGGGTGAAGATAAACATATTGTACAATGTAGTAATTCCACTCTATATATGATAGACTTTCTTGTACATGTGATTTAGAAATCATGAATAAGTATGTTCATAGCACACTATTTTACTTCAAAAATCTGAAAAAGCTCAAATGTTTATCAACAATGGAGTAGATTCATCTGAAGGAATACCGTATTCAATATGAATGAATGAAATATCATTACATGCAAAAATATATATAAAATAAAGAAAATAAGAAAGCAAACAACACAAATTTAAAATGGGTAAAAGATTTGGATGTTTTAGTGAAGAAGATATATGGTTGGCAAATAAGCACTTAAACATGCTCAATATCAGTAGTCATTAAGGAAATGCAAATTAAAATTAAAACTACAATGAGATACCAGTTTTAAAGGACTAAATTAAAGTCTGACCAGACCAAGTGCTGAAAAGAACATGTAGTAACTGGAACTCTCATACATGGCTGGTGGGAATGTAAAATGTTACAACCACCATGAAAATCAGTTTGGCAGTTAAACAATTATTTTTTAAATATATTTTATTGATTATACTATTACAGTTGTCCCATTTTTTCTCCTTTATTCCCCTCTGCCCTTCATCCCCCCTCCCACCAGCATTCCCTAGACTCCCTTAGTTCATGTCCATAGGTCATACTTGTAAGTTCTCTGGCATCTCCATTTCCTATACTATTCTTAACCTCCCCGTTTATTTTGTACCTACCATTTATGCTTCTTATTCCCTATATCTTTGCCCCCATTCTCCCTCCTTCCTCCTCCCCGCTGAAACCGTCCATGTGATCTCCATTTCTGTGATTCTGTTCCTGTTCTAGTTGTTTATTTATTTATTTTTTGGTTCAGTTGTTTGTTGTCATTTTACTGTTCATAGTTTTGATTTTCATTTTCTTAGATAAGTTCCTTTAACATTTTGTATAATAAGGGCTTGGTGATGATGAACTCCTTGAACTTGACCTTATCTGGGAAGAACTTTATCTGCCCTTCCTTTCTAAATGATAGCTTTGCTGGATACAGTAATCTTGGAAGTAGGTCCTTGCCTTTCATGACTTCTAATACTTCTTTCCAGACCCTTCTTGCCTGCAAGGTTACTTTTGAGAAATCGGCTGTTGGTCTTATGGGAACTCCTTTGTATGTAACTGTCTCCTTTTCTCTTGCTGCTTTTAAAATTCTCTCATCTTTAATCTTGGGTAATGTAATTATGATGTGTGCTTGATGTGTGCTTCCTTGAGTCCAACTTCTTTGGGACTCTCTGAGCTTCCTGGACTTCCTGGAAATCTGTTTCCTTCACCAGATTGGGGAAGTTCTCCTTCATTATTTTTTCAAATAAGTTTTCAATTTCTTGCTCTTCCTCTTCTCCTTCTGGTATCCCATATGATTTGGATGTTGGAGTGTTTAAAATGTCCTGGAGGTTCCTCAGCCTCTTTTTTTTTTTTTTTTTTTTTTTTTTTTTTTTTTTTTTTTTTTTTTTGAATTTTTGTTTCTTCATTCCGTTCTGGTTGAATGTTTATTTTTCTGCTCCAAACCATTGATTTCAGTCTTAGTTTCCTTCCCTTTACTGTTGGTTCCCTGTATATTTTTATTTCATTTTTCATAGCCTTCACTTTTTCCTCTTTTTTGCAACCATATTCGACCATTTCTGTGAGCACCCTGATTACCAGTATTTTGAACTCTGCATCTGATAGGTTGGCTATCTCTTCATTGCTTAGTTCTGTTTTTGGAACTTTGATCTCTTCTTTCATTTAGGCCATATTTCTTTGTCTCAGCACACTGTTACATTGTAAGGTGCGGAGCCTTAGGTATTCGTGAGGGTGAGGTAACTCACACTGTTGTGTTGTTGTGCTGTATGTGGGGGAGGGGTCCGAGAGGGAACAATGCTGCTTGCTCAGCTTTTGGCCAGCTTTCAATCACTTTCTCCACTACCCACAAGCAAATTGGGCCCCTCTGGCGCTGACTCCCAGCTGGGTGGGCTCGTATACATTCTAGGACCCTCTGGATCTCTCCAGTGAACTCTTCTATGAGGCTGGGAGTTTCTCCCGTTGCTACAACCCCCAGATTTTTACAGCCAGAGGTTTTGAAGCTTTAATTCCCGGTGCTGGAACCTTGGGTTGCTTGATCTGTCTTGCTCCCCAATTGTTCCTCCCAGTTTATCTGCATGCAAATGTGAGATCACTGGGTGCAGCACCTGCTGCCTTGCTGTGCCCTCTCCAATCCAGATGCCCGTCTCAGCCCCTCCCACCAGTCTGAATGAATATTTGTTTCTTCTTTAACTCCTTGTTTGTTGGACTTCCACACAGTTCAACTTTCTGGCAGTTCTGGTTATTTTTTGTTTTTAAATTTGTTGTGTTTTTGGTTGTGTGAGGAGGCAAAGTATATCTACCTATGCTTCCACCTTGGCCAGAAGTGGCAGTTAAAAAATTAAACATACATCTATCACATGATCCTGCCATTCCACTCCCAGATGTTTAACCAAGAGAAAAGAAAGCCTAGATCCATATAAAGGCTTGCACAAAAATGTTTTCAGGAGCTTTATCTTTAATAGCCCCATAATGCAAGTAACCTACATGTCCATCAACAGGTGAACGGATAAACAAATTGTGATATATCCGTAATATCGAATATTAGGTTAAAAAAAAGGAATAAACATGTAATAACAAGGATAAATTTCAAAATAATTGTGCTGAAAGAAGCCACACAAGAAGAGTATATATACAGTAGGATTTGATTTATATAAAACTCTAAAAAATTCAAATTTATCTATAACAACAGAAAGTAAAGCTGGTTACATTGCCTGGAAAGAGGGGGGCATTACAAAAGGTAAAGAGGAACATTTTGGGGTGATGGAGACTTACATTATCTTAATTGTGGTTTTGGTTTCATGCACACTTGTAAAATCAGCAAGTTAGATACTTTAAATATCTAAAGTATATTTTATGTCAACTGAGCCTCAATAAAACTGTTTAAAAACCCCCCAGCAAAACTAAAATTGTTATTTAGAAATACATACACAGATGGGTAAATTAAAAAGAAAAGCAATAAATGATTAAGTCAAAATTCAAAATAGTAATTACCTGGAAGTGGGGAAACAGAGGGAGGCACCAGTGACCTTGCCATGTTCTGGTACTTGTAATATTTTATGTTTGAAACTGAGTTGTGGGTATGTTACTATCATTACCAGTTACTACATAACTACATATATGTTTTACACAACCTTTTGTACAGATGATACATTTCACAACTTAGGAGAAAAGAGAATCTGTGGAGAGGACCACGAAGGAATGAACCTCTATTTGCTAAACTGCACTTTTATCATTGCAGGGCAGGATACCCTAAAGATCTTTCAAATAAAATGAAGCTCTTTAATGTCCGATCTGTGTCACTGGATGAAAATGGCAAACTCTTCTATTTGAGACAGATGGGTTATCAATTTCAAACAAGAAGGAATGAAAAGATCAAACAGAAAAGCTATTGTTTACTACACTAACTTGTTTTATTTCCATGCTCATTAATATGTAAGTAGTTGCCGAATCCTCTCACAGTAGCCACTTGTTTGCAGTCTTTATCAACTACTAAAATAAAGTTATAGTGTGGTGAAGGTGGCCAGTGTGGAGGGTGCTGAGGCTGGGTGGAGGTGGGCAAAGCGGGGGCAGGGGAGAATGGGGGACGTCTGTATTCGTGTCAACAATAAAAAACCAAAGAGCTATAGTAAATAAACTGTTATCCCCTCCTCACTTTGCTTGACTTCACACACAATTTTGCTGGGAGTAGGTCTTGGAAACTCATTTCTCATAACCGCAGAGTAAGCAGGAAACTCCGTGGCTTCCCTGGTAATTTAAGAGCCAAACAATTTCGTTTCATTTGGAAAAGAAAGAGCTATGCTCCAGGCCTGGTTCTTGGATGAGCTATTTTAGATGAACTGCAGATGTCTGCAACACCATCAATGATTTTTTTTAAAGTTCTCACCCAAAACCATATTTATTTATTTTAGCGAAAGGAAGAGAAAAACATCAATGTGAGAGATAAGTGAGAAGGAAATGTCCACTGATTGCTTCTTCTACGTGCCCCACCCGGGAGGAACCCTCAACCTAGGTATGTGCCCTGACCAGGAATTGAACCAGCAACCCTCTGGTGAACCGGGACCTTGTTCCAGCAAACTGAACCACCTGGCCAAGAGCCATCACTGAATTTTTAATCAAAAGATCTTCAAGGAAAGTGGTGCCTACTTCGCTTTCCACAGCAACTTCAAAACATACAACTCTTTGGGATGTCTTATTTTGTGTTGTGGGTGCCTGCTGGCTTTAGCTAGCCCACTCAGCCCATCCTCTGTTCAGCAGCCTGTCTCCAATAATCAATGCAATGCTAAGAGCCTCTTAACACTAGTTCATTAAAAGTTTATATTGTATAGTTTTCTGTTTTAACCTCCTGGAGACGTCCACCTGGCCACTGATTGAAGGGTTATATTAACAGAGTTTACAGGTCTTAAGCCTAAATCGCTTTACGGAGCGCTGAATAAGCAAAACCCTCCCCATCACCACAGAAAACAGTTACCCCCTACCGCGGTAACTGGACTGGGTCTTTAATAAGCCCGCCTCTGCTTTCCCGCCTTCCCCTGCGGCGCACACTTCCGGCCGCGGAGGCGCTCGGGAGCGTGCTTCTCGAGCTTCCACCAACCAGCGGCTCCGTCGGGCCAGCGCGTGTGCGCGAGCTCAAGTTTGTGCGCAGGTTCGAATCTCCGCCGCTTGGCGGTTAGTCTCCAACGTCCGGTTGCGCCCCTCCCCCGACCCCCACCGCGGCGGCGAAGGCTGTGCCCGCCGGTCGTGGAGAGGCCGGTTGCCGCCCCACTCCGAGCTTCCTGCCCACCTTCCTCCGCGGCCTCGCCCCAACTAAGTCCTCTCCCTCTCTCGCGCGCTCTGCCCCCGCCCTCCACAGCTATCTGCGCTCGGCCTCCCGCGCTGGGCAGCTTCCGCCCCAGTCTCCCAGGCCCATGGCCAAGCGGCGTGCGGCCGAGCCGCTAACGTTCCACGTGCCTTGGAAGCGGCCCCTGCTCTGCAACTTTCCGGAGGAGCCGCCGCCGCTCTGGATCCCACTGGCGGCGGAATCGCATCCTGGGCAGCACCTTGGCGTCCCGGCGCTGCCCCGAAAGCGCAAAATCGACGCGGGGGCTATGACTGAGCCTTCGGGTTCGCCCAGCAAGCGCCACGATTGTGGGGAGACCGACGATCGGGGCACCGCGGAGGGTGAGGGCTGCGGCTTGGAGACCGGCGAGCCCTCGCTGCTGCAGCAGCCGCCCCTTCGGCCCAGCGGACCGGGGGAGGAGCCCGGGGGCGCCCGGCCCCCGGAGGGCGGTGGCGACAACGGGGCGGGGCGCGCAGAGCCCCCGCGGGGAGACTGGGGGGCTGCACCGCGCCAGGTAGGGGCTGGGGGCTGGCTAGTCCGCTCCAGGGATGGGCGGGTGGGTTGGGTCACCATTTTCCCAGGTCCTTCGCTCACTGGAAGGACCCGATCGTCTCCCTCTAGACTCATGTTCATCAAGACGCCCCAAAAGGTGAAAAGCTGGGGTCACTGCTTCAGGAACTGACGCCCGCCTCCAGGCAACACAGCGGGGGCCTCCTTGGCAGCGTTTTGAGAGAGACCGACGGACTGAAAGCGCTTCGATAAACCAGGGAAACAGGCTGTCGGGTGAAGTAGACCTGTCCTTGCAGCTTCCGTGCCTATGTTAGTGACAGGGGAGTAGGAGCCCGGCACCTCAAGCTAGACTTGTAATTTTGGTGGAGACGGTGACTGAACTGCGACAGGTTCAGGCCAACGACAAACGTCAGGGAAAGATGTAGTGTGCCTTCCTTTTTTGACAATGATTTATTTCTAGAATTCGTGATTTCTTTCTAAAGAGGTGACTAGTGTAGCCATCACCTGGATGTCCTTTAGGCATGGTAGTTTTTTTTTATAGAGAGGCAGAGCTGCTACATTTTGGGAAAAGGTATTTTATCAGTAACTCACAGTGTTAAATCTGATCCTTTGAAAAAGAATTGTTGAAAATTAACTTGGCCCCTAAGCTGTGTGAGGATCTTTGGAGAGTTCCCATTCCATGGTAAATGAGCCTGCCCTGTCTCTTTCTCTACATCAAATATGATTTGTCTAGATCTGTGCTATTCAGTATGGCCACCACTAGCGATGTGGCACAACTTAACACTTTAAATGAGATGTAAGTGTAAATACAACTAGATTTCGAAGATGTCAAAACATTTTATATTGATTACACATTGAAATAACTTGGAGATACTGGATTGAAGACAATACGTTAAAATTCATTTTACCTATTTTAGTTTTTGGTTTTTTTTTTAATATGGTCACTGAGAATTTAAAGTTACGATTGTGGCTGGCATTATATATTTATTGGACAGCTTTGGTCTTAGGAATTCAAATTGCTTTTTTGCAGTTCTCTGTTGACATGGAGCTTTGGGGATCAAAGAACCAAGTGTAGGGCTCAGAATTCACCAAACTCTTCAACCATTACATCATAGCCTCTACCTCACACCTCTCCATTGCCTTGAGTATTTTATGCAGAATTTATTAAATACTTTGCCCTCCTCCCCCCCAAAAAAGAATTGGGGTTCCTTTGGCATGACTTGTTCTTGGTGAAAAGTCCAGTAGAATAATGAGAATTTTATTGTTAGGAAAGATTTTCTCCTGTGATTGTGAGATTATCCTTTAGACCAGGGGTGTCAAACTCATTTTCACTGGGGGCCACATTAGCCTTGAAGTTGCCTTCAAAGGGCCAAATGTAATTTCACCTCCTTAACTGTTAAGGAGTAGTTACATTTACATGGTCCTAAAATTATTTCAGCCCTTCAAAGGCAACCACGGGGCTGATGTGGGCCCTGGTGATAATGAGTTTGACACCCTTGCTCTAGAGATAATTATCATAAGCGTTTCTGGATGAAATGTAAATTGTAAATATTTCTATGCCCAATTTTCTTGGAATTTAGGAAACATGAGCCATATGTAGACTTTTTTCTTCATACTGCTTTTAGATTCAAAATTAGCTTGCTTAAAGCCGAGTGGTAGCACTTACATTTTGAAAATAGAATAAAGAGTTAAAATTTCCAATTAAATTATGCCTCTGCCAATATGAAAAACCTAAAAAAGGTAGTAATCCAGACCTACCAGAAAACTTGCCTCTTCAGACCCCACCTATACATAACCTTGTCTTTCCTTCCAGAGTATACTGACTATAATGTGCCACAGGTTGATAAGATGGAAATGTGGAAATGGCAGGCAAAGGAGAATTTTTTTAGTAAACCGGCACAGAAGCCTGCTTAGAATTTCCTCAACACATTTGTGTCTGCCTCCGAAGCAGTGACTATATCTGGCAGTTCTCTGCATCCTATTGTTGCTATAGGTTCCTGGCAGGAAACAAGAAGGGTTCTTTCACCAAGACTAAGTTCCCTGTTCATCAGCTCACCCCCCTCCCTCCCCCTGCAAAAGCCCGGAACCCTCACATTCCTGCTTCTCTTCTCTACCTTCCCTCTTTCCTGCCTCCAAAGATGCAGGGTTTTTGTTGTCAGGGTTTCACAGATAATTACCAAAGGAAAACAGGATAAACAAAAACAAAGAAGTTAAAAACTTTTTTCAGTTTGTGCAGTAAATGTTTGTCTCCCTGGTTCTTGTGCTTAGAATAAGGCTTAGGTCTGCCCTCACTTTGGGGATCTCATTTAGGAAACATTTTCTCAAATATGTCTTTTCTATATTGGGGATGCAGTCTAGGCAGAACCTCAGAATATTTTGAGTTGTTTCAGATTTTTTTTTTACTAGAGAACTAAAAACCAGTATCATTAAATACTCATCTTTTCTCATGTTAGTGTAACTTTATGCCACTTAGTTGCTTTGCCAGTGCTGACCCTTACTGTTAAACATTTTTTAACAGAAAATGAGCAACAGTGTTCTTTCCTAGAAGTGAGTGATTAATGATTCAAAGGCTTCTTGGGATATAATAACTTAGCAATATTGAGCAATTACAGTGCCAAACCTTAATTCTTAAGAGAGTCATATGTTTTACTGATTAGGAAACACTTAGGTCAAGGTCAGAGCTAGTGGGTAGTATCCTGGTCTGTGTGGTGGCCAAGTTTGTTTTTTTAGCTACTAGGTCACATTGACATCATTAAAGGATCCTTTTTTTGACCATGTTTATAAATAGGTAATACAAATAATATATTTTGTGCAGTAGGCAAAGAAATAGATCCTTGCTTTTAACCCTATTTGCTTAAAATGAACATTTTCTTAGCATCCTTTAAATTACTACATTTTCATCCCAGTGTTAAGAAATTCCATAGAGACTCTTAATTCTCTAAGACCCAGGGGTGTCCAACCTTTTGGTGTCTCTGGGCCACACATTAAATAAACAAATGAAAACTGATGAGTAAAGAAAAGGTTTTAAGTAAATTTACGATTTTGTGTTGGGTCACATTCATAGCCATCCTGGGCTGCGTGCGGCCCGTGGGCCACAGGTTGGACACCCCTGCAAGCCTTAGTGTCTAAGGTACTCAGTGACCTTAATGAGGTTTTCCTGTAGACCTGTGCTTTCAGTGAAGTAACCAGCCACATGCAGCTATTCATTGGAAGGTGGCTAGTCTGAATAGCTAGAAGTGTAACGAACTTGCCAGATTTTGAAAACTTAGCATGACAAAAAGAATGTAAGCTAGCTCATTAAAAAAATGTTGACTGCATGTTGAAATTATAATAGTTTAGATATTAGATCAAATAAAGTATCAATTGACCTGACCTTTGGGCAGCCTGGGCCTCCCTGCCAGAAGCCTTGACAGAAGAAAGGACTCGGGACACCTTTTGTGATGAAGAGGCTGAGGATGAGCTCACACCTCAGGAGCCCACACCTGTGTCACCTGGCTGACCCCCAGGTGGTCCCAGGAGTCTAGTCTCATGTATACCTCCCGCCCCTACTTCCCAGGACTCGCAAACACCATGGGCAATTTGTGACAAAGAATCTTACTGGCATCCTGTCCTTAGAAACTTATTTTATTCTTGAAGCCTGGTCAGCTGCCTGCCTGGTGCAGAGGTGCCGCCAGTGCAATTTAGCCACCGTTATAGTTTCATAGTTTTGCCAGTCACCTTGGTACTAGTTGAACTGCCTTAACTGGAACATTGCTTTTCCATTCCACTTATTTTCCCAAACTTGCCGCTTTATACTAGATATGTGCAAATATATGTTAAGACACACCAAAATGGGACTTGCCCAATGAGTGCCTTTCAGAAGCTAAAGAGGAGGAGGAGGAGAATTTTGAGTCTTCCAACCTTTCGACTTGCCTGTGGGCCCCTCCATACCTGGGGCCTCCACTGTCACAAACACTTTTTCATGATGTCCTAAGAGAAGTCAGTGTAGCAACTGAAGGAGGATCAGGAATTTAGGGCAAGACCACAGTAATGCTTCCAGGGTGCCAAGGGGAAAGCAGGGCAGTGACTGCATGCAGTGAAGTGTTTCTCTTGATTAAATTAAATGCAGTGTATTGTTTGGTGCATATGTGCCTATTTTTCACTAAATTATTTCTAAAGCATAATTTGATTTATCAAGAGCAATAAAGCATTAAATCTTATTTTTTACCAAGGTTACCATAATTAATATAACAAAGGTATGTATTGTATTTTGCCATGTATAATGTGTACTTTTTTGCCCTCATTTTTGAGGAGAAAATAAGGATGTGCATTATACATGGGCAGTACTAGTGAGTTACGTATCTATAGAAATGTTTTTAATTCTTTTATGTATGCTTATATGTTAAAAGTGTAACCGTAGAAGGCAATAATGGTATCCGTATGCAAAACAGTACCCTGGAATATGATGATTGGTTTTGTTTCTAAATAATAAATAAAAAATTGAATTAAAAAAATGAAAAATTTTTTTCCTGAAAGTTTGGGCCAAAACCATGGGTGTACATTATACACAGGAGTGTGTTATGCACAGGAAATACAGTAATAGTGGCATTATGGAATAGGCTGGGTGGCAAATGTTCTAGGCTTTATGGACACACAGAGTCTCAACCATGTATTTTTATTTTTATCTTCAACACCCCACTTTTAAAATGTGAAAAATATTCTTAGCTACTGGGCTACACACAAAGAAAGCCGAAGGCCAGATTTAACCTCTGGGCTCCAGTTTGCCAAACTCATATGTGACCTGTTTCTTTGTACTTTTACTATAGATACTAGAAAATTTTAAAATTACATATGTGGCTTCCATTATCTTTCTGTTGGATAATGCTGGCTTAGCAAGTATGAACCTAACATAAAAATATACCATAGTAGAATAGACACAGGTATATAGATACCCATCTGGGATGGATAATGGTCACCTTGGGGGCCTGTGTCTAATTCCAGTGCTGCTTCCTTTGCACAAAGTATTTTTAATGCTTTTGAACTTCGCCAGTTTTGTACTTTATTGGAAACATCAACTTCACTTCATAGTTACTTAAAACAATTTTATAGCCATTCAGAGTAAGCTGTTAAGTTTTTAAGAGGCCAGTGCTCACTTGAATTTTATCAATTTTGCTATATTGATTTAAAAGTCATACTTTGTACCAAATGGTATCTTCATAAAAAGATCAGTTTGTTTCACTATTTATCATGTTTATATCCTAATACTTTTAGAAAGTTGTCAAAATATTTTAACCTATGTAAAGCAATCCCTTAAAATACCAAACCTTAGAAAAAAAAGACAAAAAATAAATTTTAAGGTTTGTGTGTATTTTTTCAATAAAAATGTTATCCTCACTGAAAGGTAAAAAATTTCAAGACATTTTCTTTGGTTAAAAATGGAAGAAAATTGTCAGAAGTCATATTGTTGAAAGAAATTCTTTTGCCCTGGCTGGGTGGCTCAGTGGTTGAAACATCATCCCATACACCAACAGGTTGTGGGTTCAATTCTCAGTCAGGCATATACCTAGGTTGTGGGTTCGATCCCTGGTTGGGGAATGTAGGGGAGACAGCCGATCTATGTTTCTCACATCTGGTTTTTTCTCCCTTCCTCTCTCAAATCAATAAACATATCCTAGGGTGAGGATTTTAAAAGAACTTCTTTTATAAATTAAATTATAATTACTGATTTTTAGAGGGAGAGAGAAACAGCAATTTATTTTCCACTTATTTATGTTTTTATTGGTTGATTCTTGTATGTACCCTGACTGGGGGTCAAACCTGCAACTGTGGCTTATCAAGATGCGATCTGGCCAAGGCCTTGAAAGGAAATCTTTTAAACTACTAACAAAAATACTTTCACAAACCTATGAATATGAAAATGCTCAGATTTGACTGAGCCCATGAAGTACTTTGATTAGACAGAATTAAAAATGTATATTTGTTGAAGATAAAAGTAAAAAGATGTGTGTTTTCTTTTAAAACAAGCAAACTTTACTGAAAAAAATAACTTTCTAAACATTGATGCACTTTTATTTCTCTTTATTCCTTAAAGCTCAATGAAGAGTTTTGGCAATATAACACCTTCCAGTACTGGAGGAATCCTTTACCACCCATTGATCTGGCAGACATTGAAGATGTAAATGAAGATAACCTTACAGAAGTAAGGCTTCAGGACAAGGATGAAGTGGTTGAAATTGACATGGAGTCCTGACAGAGGAGCTGAAGAAATAGGCTTTTCTGAATTTGAGAAGACATCTCTAATTTATGTATTCCCAAGGAAAAAAATTATTTTCCATACTTTATATGATTTCTTCCCAAACCTGAAAAATGAGGAAAGATTGTTTTAAAGATAAATGCCTGCGGTCACTACAGAAACTCCCACTAGGATTTGTCAGTGGTATAGTGCATTTACAGGGGAAGTATTTTATGTGTGCGTTCTTAAAGAAAAATTTGTGCTTAGATTCTAAATTTGAAGATACCAACCTTATAAAAAGGAATTCTGACAGTTTTAGAAATAGGTAAGAAACACTCAAATCCTCTCTGCAACAAATTGTCAATTTGTGGTACATGAAATGAATGTTGTTTTCTAATAACTTACTAAAATGGTCTTTAATATACTTTATTGACTCTTCTGAGTTGAACAAATAGCTGACAAACATCTATGCAAACTTAAACTGGGGAATTCTTTCTGAAAACTTGTAAAAGCTTTCTAAGAAAATAAAAAAGGTTTCTAAATGTAAAATAGAATTTTAATGTGGGTAGAATGTTAAACTCTACTATGGGTTATCAAAAATGGATAAACAACAATGAATAATGAGTAGGTGCTTCCCCTTTTTTCTAAGACGAGAGGAAAGAAGTTTATTGTATTTAAAAAAAAAACTTTTTTTGGTTTTGAATTGCCTTGAGGACGTGGTTTTTATTGCTTATTACTGTAGACTTGTAGTTCTCAACACTGGCAACACTTCACAAACCTTTGCCTGGGCCCCCTCTCTTAATTGTTCTGATGCGGGCCTTAGATACGGCTGTTTCTCTAAGCACCAACCGTCATTCTTCCCACACACTCCCTTCCCGTTCCTCTAATGTGCAGACAGGTGTGAGGACCACTAGACTGTTGTAGTTTTTCCTGTTTAAAGGAGATAACTAATTTGGACTGAAGCAATGCCTGTTAATTAGCTTTGTTTTTATTTTACCCCGTTGATGGCTTTGTTACAACTAAATTATTGCGTAGTTACTATTCATTGTTAAATAAAGTAAGCAGTTTGTGTTTCAGTTATATGAGTGTCAATGATTAAGTTAATTGTATTTTAGAATGTTGGCTTTGTAATTGATTAACTTTGCGTGTATATTTTTTGTTAATGATATTAGATTCAAAATTCAGGAAGGACGATAAATGCCAGTAAGAGGGGAAAAGAATGCTTTGTATGCACTGTAGGATTTAAATATCAGTTGACAGTAAGAGCATTATAGAACAGAAGGCAAACTGTATAGTATTGTGGTTAAGCGTTAAGGCTTTGGAGTCAGATGTGGTTCAAAGTCTTGTACTGCCACTTTCTACCTGTGTGACATTATCTCCAAGCCCCAGATTCCTCTGTTGCAAAAGAAGAAACAATAAATAGTATCTACCTCAGAGAGGCTTTGTTTATTGTCAAATAATATACTAAGTACTTTACCTGCATCATCTTGTTTGTCTCATAATGCCCTTATTGTAGGTACAAAAAATAATTAGAATACATATATTTCCTATAGGTGCTCTTCATTCTACTTTAAATTGCTACTAGATATTCCAGTATAAAGATTGGAATTGAAGAAATAGCAAGAGTAGCAAACAAGTGGTGGAAACTATAAAGTACTGTGGGAAAAAATAAAATGGTAAACTTTCTCCCCCACCTCCCTGTTTGACCTGAGAGTAGAAAAGTATCCATTTTTGCTCATTGCTATTCCTAGTTCCCAAAACTGCCTGTCACTAAGTATTAACGAATGAATGGGCATTCTTATCTAGGCTATTTTTTCAAAGATGTGTATACCAAAGTTCTATTGCAGAACTCAAATAGAAAAAAATTTGAAATTTATTATGTATTATAAATTTATTATAAAAACATTGCTAAATTTATATAAAGACAAATCAACCAAATGAACAATAGGAGATGGTTATTCACATACTCTGACAGGAAGTCTCGTAGGACATTGCAGAGTCTGAATGGGAGATTCAAAGAGTAGCTCAAGTTTTTCAAGCATTGTATGTCAACATTAAACCAAAAGGTAAATTTAAGGAAAAATACTTGCTGTTAACATGTTAGAGGTATCCTCTTCAGAAATGGGGACATTAATACCCATCTAAGAGGAGCAGAGTAAGATAAAATAACATGAAGGCTGTGGGGAACCCATAGTGGGCACTTACATAGGTTTCCCTCTTCCATTACACTATTTGATATGCATGTTTTCACTCTTTCTGATAGATGATACATACATACATTTCTAAATTCATGATCTGAAGTTCATTGAGAAGACTACTTTGAAAGAATTTTAGCTCTTAAGTTATTTGGAGTCCACAGACCTCAATAATATTCTAGCAATTTATATGTATTAATTGCTGTATCTTTCATCCTTTTGATAAGACCCTGTGGTGGTGAGAATTCTAAGATGGGCACCAAGATTTTCAGCCCCTGGTGTAACATCCAGTTCTACCAAACACTGATATAGTCACTACTGTGAATAATTTTGCAAATGTAATCGACGTCCCAAACCAGTTAACCTGAAGATAAGGAGATGATCCAGGTGGGCCTGACCTAATGATACGAGCCCTTTAAATATGGTTGGAGGGGTCAGAGGCAGGAAGTCAGAGAGGTGAAACGTCAGGAGGAACAAATATATAGTAATTCTTTGGGCTTTGAACATGGAAGAAGCCATGTGTCAAGAACCTCAGAGCAACCCCCAGAGGTTCCCTGCCTGGTTTCAGAAGCTCTAACCCCCCATGGCTAAAGCTGAGTAAAAAGGCCTTGGGACCATAAGCCACTAAGGAGACAAAGCTTATCCTCCCGGTGGGGGTGCAGCCTCTGCCCCATTTACTTCACCCTGTTTGGCCCCAGGTGGATGACTGGTTAGCCAATGACAGGTAAGATGCCTCAAGAGATGGATGACATAAGACAGGCATGGTTGCAATGGGGCCATCAAGGAAGGACTTGGGGGACTATAGAGAAAGGGGGCGATGAAACCTCACCTCTTGGCTTGGACATACTCTGAGTCCTCATTCTGTCTGTAAGGAGCCTCCTAATCTCTCCCTGCCTTACTTCCCTCACCTGACTTAAGCCTGAAACAATGCTGGAGGGTGATGCAACCCTGGTCAGGAATGGGTGGTTCCTGGGGACAAGCAGGCCTAAGAAAGAATGCATAAAATCCTGTGAAACCTGCTTTGCTAAGAATACCCTTAATATAAATGATAAGGGTCCAAGCATAAAATGAGTTTATTTCCCAAAGTCTTACAGCTCTTTGGCGTCACTCTATCTATCTGGCCCTGACTCAGAATAAGCCCTTAGAATTCTTTGAATGTTATCTATTGTTTGATCATTACTGCCTGGCAATGATTGATGAGTTTTATGTATATGCCCTGTATTCCTATACAAATTAAACCCAATAAAAGCCCATTGAGAAACAGGCTCAAGGCCCTTCTCCTCTGAGAGATTGGCCACTTTTCCTCCCCACGCAGATCATGTCCTAGTAGACCTATTCTCATTTGCGGTGGCTGGGGGGGCTCTGTGGGCAGAACCCCCCCACAGAGGTTGAGTCCCCATACCAAGCCAGCAAAAAAGAGACCTCATTCCTACAACCTCAAGGATCTGAACTCAGCAACCTGAATGAACATGGACGTGAATTCTTCCCCAGGGTGTTCAGAAGGAACACCGCCTGTCTTCAGAAGGAACACAGCTTTGCGATTGATACTCTTTACAGAGCACCTTGCATGTCCAGTTGGACTTCTGACCTACAAAACAGAGTTAATTAGTTGATATATTTTTTTAAGATGCTAAGTTTGTGGTAATTTATCACATAGCAATAGAGACAAATACACCAACTTTTATTTCATTTTATTTTACTTTAGTACTTCCTTACCTTCTCACACAGATTTCTGGCATAGATGTTTCTCTTGTAATTTCTCCACCCTAGTCCTGGAATCATTTCTCCAAAAGCCTCGATTTATTTATTGGAGAATGGCATTTAGAAATGAAGATTGGGTGCAGGATTACTCATTGGTATTGTGTATCATTGCTTCTAGTTCCTCTCAGCTGACAATGATAAAATACATGTTTGTGTGTACAACTGTATGCATTTCTATAACTGCCTGCTTGTTTCTGTATCTATAATATTTTTTAAAGACACATGAGTTTAAACTGATACTAACAATTCCAGTCCAATTCTACAAGGGTCATTCTATGTTTCCCGCTTTTCTTACCCATAATTCTATCCAAGAGTGAAGAAATTGGACTTTATAGCCACAATACGTTTATTTATTTGCTCAGTCTTCAAATATAGCATTGTTTGGAAACTGCTAACCCACACTTCTGTAAAAAAAAAAAAAAGCCAAAAACCAAAAAAACAGTCCTGCTAGTTATAGTGAAATATTTGTATACACTTCTCTTTGTCTTTAGCCTTTGGATAGTTGATTAGAATATTGTTTTCCAAGATTACTTAGTTTGATTATTTTCCCATCCTTCTCTTCATAGTACTTATTTAATTATAATGCAATTGGATTTACTTTTTAGTTCTTTATTTTAGAGAGGGGTGAGAGATGAGAGAGAGAGAGAGTGAGACAGAGAGAGACTTCTTGTTCCACTTATTTATGCATTCATTGGTTGATTCTTGTATGTGCCCTGACTGGGGATTGAACCTGCAACCTTGGCGTATCAGGATGATCCATGCCAGGGTCTGGATCTATTTGTTGCTGTTTCTATTTCAGTTTTGACTTGACATCTATTTTTTAACTTTATAAGTTTGTAAAACATTCACATGGTTCTATAAGTCAGAACTATACAAAAATGTATAATCAGAGGGGTGTCACTCCCCCTAACTCTTCTACCCCATTCTCATTCCCTTTTTCTGCTTTGTTCTCCTCATCCCCATAAGTAACCAGTGTCACCAGTCTCTGGTCTGTTCTGGTGTATATTTTGCACTAACGGGCAGATACACATATAATTTTCCTTTACTTATATATTTATAATTCATAAAAATTCATCAAATATGTTTCTAATGAATAAGTGACTAATGGACATGGAAAAATAGTTTACAAAAGAAAAATATGCATAAGCATAAAAAATAAACATTTCAGCTCAATTGTGATCTCAACTTTTAAATAAGGTACTATTTTCCTATACGATCTAGCAAAAGTTGCAGATAATGCTTTATTTTTAGTAAAGCCTTTCTGAAAAGCAATTTGGCAGTGTACTTTGCATACCTTATCACAATCTTTGAACTAGTAATTCTGTATCTAAAAGAGTATCCTAAGGAAATTATCAGTAAACTAGATGAAAATTTATATATCATAGTGTTATTTTGTAATAGTAAAATATTAGAAATAAATAAAAACTGCTTTATGAGAATGGATGGGTAATTAAAATCTGTATAATAGAACATAGTAAAATCAAAATGATGTTATTAAGAGTTTTAATGATATAGAAAAACGCTTGAAAATAAGTGCGAAAAAAATTAGAACTTTCAGAGCTGATCAAGATGGAGAAAGCTCACCGTACTCTCCCTCCCACTAACTACAAGTAAAAACTCTGGCTAAAATACCTATGGTCTCTGAAGACTAAATAAAAGCACTACTGGATTGGGAATGGAAGTCGAATTTGGCAAAAAAACCTATGTAGAGATATGTTTTCTGGTTTTATTTCTTATCCTCTTTCTGAGCTTCGAACCCAAAGTGAACACCAAGCAGAGCTGCGGAGGCAGTATGGGCAGGCCTGGCTCTGGGAGGAACCTGCCTTTCAAGCCAGAAGGCGCTGAAAGGGAGCTGCTTTGATTGAGCAAGAGAGTGGAGGGAGTTCTGAAGATGCGAAAGTGGCACTAGCGATTCCATAATTCTGTATGGAAACGGGGCTCATCGTCGAGGCACGTATACATGGGACAGATCAAAAGACGTACAGCAGCAGCTTTGAGAACTAAAACACAGGTGAACTGCCACTGTGTCCTGCGTTAACGTCTGAGAGATGCGTGCATGGGACGGGGCCAAAGCCGCAGAGCCCAGTCTTTGAAAACTGAACTGACTTTACAACGATGTGCAAAGAAGAAGAGAGAGAACATAAGTCTGAACCAAACTGAGTTGAGTACCTGCTGGAAGAAAAATCCACATCCACTAAAAATGTTAACAAGACCCAGAGTCTCACCCCATAATATTCGGGACACAGGACGATACTTGCCGTGCGAAGAACTAGAAAAATGTGACCAGTGTTCAAGGGAAAGACAATGAGCAGGTGCCAATTCCAAGATAACAAAACTGGTTGAATTATCAAACATTTTAAAGCAGCTGTTAAAACTATGCTCTGCAAAGAAAATGAATGGAATGAAAACAGTTTTACCCACAAGAGAAATATAAACTATAAGAATTGTAACAAGTGGAAATTTTAGAAGAGAAAAATACAATATCTGAAATAAATTATTTAGTAAACCTGTTAAGTCACTGAATAGAGATGACAGAGGAAGGAATATATGAACTTGAAGATAGATAGAGACTCTCCAATCTGAAAAACAATGAGAAAAACATTTTTTTAAATAAACAGAGCCTTTACAAGGGAGCAATATCAGAATGCATAATATATTTGTGTTATTGGAGTTCCAGATATTTTGAACAACTATTTCTATAAGTTGTCAAACTTATATAATATCTGACAAATTTCTTCAAAGGCATAAGCTACCAAAGATTATTCAAGGAGGAATAGAAAAAAAAGAGAGAATAAGAAGTGATAACCTGACTATTCTTATGTATATTAGAAACTGAATTCCTAGTTAAAAACCTTCCACAATAAAACTTCAGTTATATAGTTTCACTGGAGAATTCTACCAGATATTTAAGGAAGAAATAATATCTTCTTTTCCAGAAAAATAAGAGAGGAGAGAACACTTTCCTGTTCATTTTATAAGGCCAGCATTACCCTGATATCAAAGACAAATATATTACAAGAAAAGAAATCTATAGATCAATACCCCTCATGAGCATACACACAAAAATCGTTTAGAAAATGTTGACAGAAAAACCTAACAATTGTTGAAAGGATACGCGAAAAGATAAAAATATATTCCTCTCTACCAGAGTAAGTTTAATATATATAAATGTTACTTTTTGTCCTTATAAAAAATTAGTTCTGAGTTTTGTTTCTCTGTTTCACTTTGGTTGTGATTTTTAGCCTAAGGTAGAGTGATATTATAGTCATTATTAGTCCTGAATATTGTATTGAATATTTTTAGGGGTTAATGAATCTTTTTATTCTTGGAATTTAAAAAAATAGTATTAATCTCCATATAAATAACTTAATATTTTAAATAAACTATTTAAAATATGAGGGAGGACCCCCAAAAAACAGAGTTATCTTCTGGAGGATGGGCCTTTTGTAGTACAGGCTTCCCCCGCTACGTGACGGCTCTAGAAATCCATCTGCACCAGTGCACCAGCTGGCATTGTTGTGAGAGGCTGCATCCACCTTCAGCGAATTTCTTTGGGAAACTCTTTCCATGCATTTTTTCCACTTCACACGAGTGCACCTGCCCACACCGTGTTGTGTTCAGCAGTTTTAGACAAAAAATGGCATTGCTCTCATGCCTCAGCCTCCCTATTCAACTGATCTTGCTACGAGTGACTTTTTTGGTTTCTCCAGATGAAAAAAGTCCTCAAAGGATGTTTTGCTGATGTGGAAGAGGTGAAACAAAAAAACGTCAGAAGCACTAAACAAGATGAAAATCAACCAATTCAAAGACTGTTTTGAGCAGTGGAAAAAAAGTCTCAATAAGTATATTGCATCAAATGGAAAGTACTTTCAAGGTGACTGAAGTTTAAAGTTGTAAGAATAAATACACAATTTGTATTAAAAATTCTGGTTTTTGAGGGGTTCCCCCTTGTATGTTGACTCACCCTTTAGATGAAGATGATAATTATCAGCATCACAAATGGCTTGATTACATAATTCTGTAATGCTTATTAAAACTTGAAGACAATGTTTATATTTTTTGTTGATATGATAGGTTTTATCATATCTGCAATGTCTGACAGCATTCCAACCCTAAGCTTCATCTGTATCTTTTGATTACTGTGTTTCATTGTTCAGCAAGCAGCTGTAAAGCCTTGTAGGCAAATGTGTTAACCTAGTACCTGAGTATCTGTAAATAGCTAAATCTATCAACTAATTTTTTAAAATAATGTATCTTTTTCTGATTATAAATAATATGCTCCCATTTGGGAAATTCATGAAAGCATAGAAAAATATTGAAAAAATCTAAGTCCTGTTTCCAGACACAATCACAGTAAGTATGCATTTTAGCTTGTTTTTTCTTATCTATTATACATTGTTTTGAGAACATTTTTTATTTTAACATGCTCTCCTTTTGTGACCTTTCTGTGAGCTTGAAATTTCCAGATATTTTAAAATATAATGACTTTGACTTTATTAAGAAGCATACTCATAAAAATGTAAGTGATACAGATGCATCCAAAGAAGAATGTAACAAATGCCATCACTATTACTTAGAAGTAATGTTTGATAACACTCAGTAAGTGTTATATCTAACACTTCTTGATGGCTAGGGGGATGGATGTATGCAAATATGTAGGCAGATAGAGGAAATATAGACAGGAGTAGTTTTTTAAGGTATTACATGCAATTTTACTTGAATTTAATAGCAGAAATTTAATAGAATAGCTAAACCTCAGATAAATACTTCTTCACTGGTAAATATATTAGCTAACAAAATATTATAAAAAATTAAAAAGAAAAGGTCATGAACACTACATGACCTAGATGTTTCTATTTCTATTTTTTGAAAGATGTCATTTATTTATTTTTAGAGAGGGGAAGGGACGAAAAAGAGGAGAGAAACATCAATGTGTGGTTGCCTCTCATGTGCCTCCTACTGGGGACCTGGCCTGCAACCCAGGAATTGAGCTAGTAACCCTTTGGTTCACAGGCCGGCACTCTATCCACTGAGCCACACCAGCCAGGGCTTAATCTTTTCAAGAAAAGTGCCAAGTTCCTATAGTCCTTCAGCTCTTGTATTGTCTGCCTGTTGCCTTTATGTTTGAACAAAGCTTGACTGGGTGTAATATTTTTAAGTCTCACTTTTTAGTTCTCAGAACATTGTAGGCATTATTGTTAGTGAGACACAAATAAAAGAAAGCTTAATTTCTTTCTGGTGTGGTTCAGTTGGCTGGAGCATCGTCCTGTAAACCAGAAAGGTCACAGGTTTTATTCTCGGGCAACCTGTTGATATTTCTCTCTCACATCGATGTTTTTCTCCCTCTGTCTCCCTCCCTTCCCCTCTCTCTAGAATCAATAAGCATGTGCTTGGGTGAGGAAGAAAGAAAGAAAGAAGAAAAAAAGAAAGAAAAGAAAGAAAGAAAGACAGAAGGAAACTTAAAAATGATAAATCTCATAATGAATAATAAAATGCTAATGCATTTTTTTAGTAAAATCAAGAACAGTATTAAAAAGTATATTATCAACATTATTCAACATTGTTTTGCATTCCCACAAATTCAAAAAGAAAATGAAATAAAAGTAGTGAATTACTGAAACAATTCCTAAAAGCTTAAGAATAATGAAGAATTTACACCCTGGCTGGTGTAGCTCAGTGGATTGAGCATGGGCTGCGAACCAAAGGGTCACTGGTTCAATTCCCAGTCAGGGCACATGCCTGGGTTGCAAGCCAGGTCCCCAGTGGGGGCCACATGAGAGGCAACCACACATTGATGTTTTTCTCCCTCTCTTTATCCCTCCCTTCCCTTCTGTCTAAAAGTAAATAAATAAAAATAAAATCTTAAAAAAAAAGAATAATGAAGAATTTTCATTATCACTATTTTATTTCAGATTTTTTCTAGAGGTCCTAGCTAATGCTTACGAAACTAAAACAATCAGTTAAAGACCGAGAATAAAAGAGAAAACTATCTCTCTTTGCAGATTTAAAAAATTTTACACCTAGAAAACTCAAACAGGTATTTTATTTGGGATTGCCCTCGAATTTTATCCTTTGTTAGTTAAATAATTTAGCCATGTCTCTCTTGTGTGGTTGTGCAGCAGGCATCTTGTAACCATGAGGTCACAATTGCATGCTAAAGGTGGCAGAGCAGGAAGGTTGAGGAGCTGGCTCATCAAGATCCTTGAACAGTTGCTTCAGCCTTGGCCTCCCACTTCCCCACTTCGTATATGCATCAAATAAATTCCTTCCTTATTTAGGCCATTGTTAAATTTTCTGTTCAGTTTAAAACTAAATTTTTTTTTAATTACTTTATTGTTGTTCAATTACAGTTATTTGCATCCTCTCCCTCCCCCCCCCCCCCCCCCCCCCCCCCCCCCCCCCCCCCCCCCCCCCCCCCCCCCCCCCCCCTCCCCCCTCCCCT
>PVJI01008812.1:0-68789 GCA_004026765.1 Micronycteris hirsuta
TTAAGAGAGCATTAAGCCCTTAAGGCGACAATAGGCCACACTGGGAGTCTATTAAGGAGACTAGAGGAGCTTCTGCTCCCCGGCAGGACAGCGTCAAGCCTTCCTCTTTGTGGCAATCCAGGCAGCAGTTTACACAGCCATTGAAAAGCTGTCTTCTTTCCAGATGACAACTTCAGATCCAAGAAGATAAGGCTGGTGAATACAGGGCTGCTCTGGCTTAGAAGCTTCATATCCCAGAAGGGCCAATATCTCTCTTAACACTCCAGTGGACCAGTTTTCACACATTACAAAACACTCAGAGAATCCCAAAGCATGGTGTGCTCATCACGTATTGATAGTTTATTTATAGTTCTTCCTAGATGGTTATCTATATATAACCATTAGCTATGTTGCCTAGAAACATGATGTCTTTCTTAGTCTTAGGGTTTTAAGGGAGCAGAGCTAGAGAATTAACTCAAGGTCAGGTTGTCATATAGTAACATTCAGAAATGTAACATAATATTAACTAATGTTTTAAAGCACTTACTATGATGTCAGCCCTCTGCTAAGCAGCTTAAGTGCAAGATTTCATCTGATCTTTAAAGCATAATTATGTCTCAGCTACTATTTTTATTTGCATGTTATAGACAAGAAAATTAAGTCTTGGAGAATAGGGAAGTGTGCAAGGTCACACAGCTAACTACTAAGCATCAGCGTCAGCATCTGAATGTGGTTCTGTGTATCCAGAGCCTGAGATCTTAACCATCCGTTTATTCACCCAGAGTGCGCTGACCTCCAATGCTGTACCGAGAATTGTGCTAGGAGCTAGGGATAAAAAAATTGAACGTGAAATGAAGGGAACTCATATATTGCGTGCAGCAAAGCCTATGCTGTATACTCACAGATAGAAAATGTCCAAATACTAAATTATACTGGAGTAAGTGTCACTGATACGAAGGATGGGAGCAGTAAACCCAAGAGCTAATTAACTTCCCAAATAAATTGACTTGGAATGAGCAGGACAGCCCATAGACTCTGCTTCTTCCCCAGAGCTGATCAAATAAAAAGGACAAATGAAGGCCTGAGTTACTATTGCTTTGGGCTAGTATACTGTCGCTCACCTAAGCATACAAACTTTTATGCAATTCTTTATTATCACCTCAAGAGAAAGAAAAAAGACACCGTGGTACACTTCAGGATATTCTAGGAAGTGGAAGTTAATTGAATAGTAGTGGCCACTTGAAAATAACAGACAGACTCATGGATACTGAGAACAGACCGACATCTGTCAGAGGGGAGTGGTTGAGGGTTGGGTGAGAAGGGTTAAAGAATTAAGCAAAGAAAGAAAAGAAGGACTCATGGACACAGACAATGGTATGGTGATATGGTGATTGCCAAGTTAAGAGGGGTGTGGGGCATAGAACAGGGTGAAGGGGGTATATACGGTGATGGAAGGAGAGTTAACTTGAGGTGGTGAACACACAATACAATACACTGATGATATATTGCAGAATGTACACCTGAAAACTACATAATTTTATTAAACAATGTCATCCCAATAAGTTCAATTTTAAAAAGAAAAGACAAGAGTTCTATTTACAGCTAGATTGAAGAGATGAGTAATGCAAGGTTACATTTAGCTTATGTTTACTGTGACCTTGAATGGGAGTCCCCAAAATAGACTTGAGTCTCCATTCTCAATCTTGTCATATAAATGGAAAAACATGGATTCAAAAATGGCTTTAGGGTAGGATTTCTAGATAAAATTCAGAAAACTCAGTTAAATTTCAGATAAATAACAAATAATTATTTATTAAATAGTAAATAATTATTATTAATTAAATAATACAATTTTGTTAAATAATAAATATTTATTATTTAAATAATTAAAATTGAACATGGCATGTTATATTATTTAATAAATAATAATTTTATTATTTAATAATAATTTTGAAAGAATAAATAATTCAAATAAATAATAAATAATTTTTAATATATCTCAAATGTTATATGGAAATGCTTTTACACAAGTAATTTTTTTTATATTCAAGTTCAAATTCACCTGGGTGCAATGTATTTTTATTTGCTAAATCCCTGTTATAGAGGTTCCTAAGCTTGACATTGCAAACCTGGCTTTGTAGGACTGAGACAGACCCTGCCCTCTGGGAGTGCATTTACTACTTTTCCACCCAATAAATGTATACAAAGGCCCTACTGTGTTCCTGGTAGGATGTGTATATCTATATAGTCATACATGATTATAATGCAAGGAGGAAGATGTTATAACAGACGACGTGAATCAAACAGAATGGCCAGTATAAACCTTTATTGTCTACCCAGACACTGTGTTGAACACTTCAATGTACTCTCTCACTAGGTCTTCACAGTAAGGCTATGGAGTTGGAGCATTTTACATATGGGGAAACGAGAGGTAAGACTTGGAGATGCCAAGTTACTCACCAGCACCTATAGGGTGATGTGTGGCAGAGCCTGGCTTTGGTCTGCTTAATGCCAGAACGTGCTCTTTGACCCCTACATCACCACTGAAATGGCACTGGGTGACTGTTGTTGGCCAAGAAACACTCGCTTGTGATGGTGCCTTGTTGGGGAGTGACCAGATGAATGAAATGGATGGTGGCAGTGAGGAGGGTCTTCCTGAGAAAAACACGATGTCTGAGGAGCAGGGCACATGTGAAGAGAGGCCAGAAACGAGGAGAGAGATGTGGGAGGGGAGACGATGTTGGATTCGGCATTCCACTGTTTAAGGAATCCTTCCTGAGTGCTCCATCTTGGTCCAATATTGATAATCTGTATTTATAAAGAACTACAAGTTAGGATCACTTTATTTTTAAGAATAAAGAAATAAGTACTTTTAAAAATTAATAGGTTGTCCCCAGTGTAAAGATAATAGCAAATAAAGATAGTATTGACCACAACACTAGTACTCAAGTGTTCACTATGGGCCAGGAATAGTTAAAAGCACTTTACACATATTAACTCATATAATGCTCAGAGCAATGCTGTAGACTAGGTAGAATTTTTGCCTCACTTTAAAGGTAAAGAAATGAAAGAATGGGGGTTTTAAATAAAATGTCCTAGAGTGACACTTCCAAAAGTAAATTTTCATGTTACAGAACACTCTTCTGTGATCTAGACATTCTTGTTCGTCAGCTGAGGCATGGAAGTCTCATTAGGAAATAGAAAAGGTTGGGATTTCAGTGTGCTGATCACAATAATCCTGGTTGTCTGAAAGCTGAGTGCACATGAATAATTTTTCAGAATTATTTTTATTTATACAACTTTTGTAGCCACTGTGGCATTATTTTACCAAATGCTGACAACTCAAGGAAAGAAGTCCCAGTGGGAACCCCGACTAGAATTACTTGCTCTCAAGGGTTTTGTATTCTGAAGGCAAGAGGAGACCAGAAGCAGCGAGGTGGCTACAAATGAAATTCTAGGCATACTCAGAAGATGGGGGGCCTGGGGAGGCCACTCAGAAAAGGCAGGTCTTGGACAATAAAGAAATTGGCAGACCAACCTGAGGAGTTTAGTAAAACATGTCACACACAGGATCGTGTGGAGTGGCAGTCATGTGTGTTGCGGTGAATAATAAAACAGTGACCATTCCTGACACCACACAAATGTCAGTTTCTGATCCAACTGTCCCTGGCGTCTCATCTTAATTGACTGTTTTATTTTTTATTTTCATACTTACGAATTCCTGTTTCATCTAATGTGGATTATATGTGTTCTAGATTGAGGAAAGGTGAAAGTACTTATTGATGATCCAGCTAAGTAGGTAGGGTCCTGGCAAAAAAAATTAACCCCCAGCAAGCCAAAGATATATATTTATATTGTATATATTTATTCACACATATTTTTACAAATCTGAAAACATGTAAGTAAACTCTTAATTGTTGTTTCCTCTAAGAAGATTGAAATGATTGGCAAGGCTAGAAGTTCATCTTTCACTCTTGGCTCTGTGTACTTTTACAGTGTTTTTATTAGTGATGGACATATATCCAAATATTACTTGTATAATAAAAATATACTAATTACCCTTATCTGTCTAGGTGGTTTAGTTTTTAGAAGTTGAACTCTGGGGCCAATATATTTTTTAGGTAAAGTAATGCAGATTCAGGTCCACAGATATTCCTTTTAGATGACTTTTTGGTGAGGCTCAGCTTACCTACTCACTACTCAATCTGTACTTTTCTATTTAAAGAATCAAACAAATAAGCAACATTTAAAAAATATATACATAGCTGTCTGTTAGGCTTCTACCTCTTAGATGTTACTATTACAGCAACTAATCATGATAAATCCATAGAGCTTTGCAGATAGATAGCCATCTCAAGTGGTTTTGAATTCATTCCATATAGAACAAAACAAGATTTTCAAATGGAAGAGTAGTATCATCAGATTTAGACTTCACGGGCTTGTCTGTCATCAGGGTGGTGGGTGGCCTGCAACAGAACAGAGCGGAGGCAGAGAGACTAGTGAGGTGCTGAACCTCAGAAAATCTGGGATAGTGGTAAACACTGATTACAGAGCCTCATCCCAGGAATTAGATTTTCTGAGAGAGACCAGGGATGAGCTCTTTCTGTATGTGTGTGTTTATGCACCTGCAAAAGTAATCTGTTTTTAAAGTGCAGAGGAGATTCTGATGATCACTCAAGTGTGAAGATCTCTGAGCAAGGAGAATATTTAAAACAATCCAAATAATCTTTGGAGAGTTTAGGAATAGAAAAAAAGGAGGGGAAGAATATGAAATGCATAACTGAGTAAAACTCCATTAGATGACTTGTTAAAAAGAGAACCTGTTTGTAACTTTCCGAAAAACCATACAGGTTTGGATAGTAACTTTACCAACTCCTCTTGTTTCCCTTCCTGCATTTGTAGTCATCATTTCTGGAGTGGGTATTTTCTTATCAGGTCAGATTAATTTAGAAAGGCAGGCAGCAGCTGCTGCTTCTCCTCCTCTTCCTCCTCCTGCTCCTCCTCATTCTCTTCTCTCTCTCACTGAAGAGATGCAATTATTTTTTCTTATTAAATGTATCAGGGTGACATTGTTGAATAACATTACATAAGTTGCTGGTGCACAGTTCCACAATACACCCTCTGTATATTGCATTGCGAGCTCCCCACAAAGTCTGGTCTCCTTCAGTCACCGTATGTTGGGCCCCCTTTACCCTCTTCATCTGGCCCCTCCCCCTTCCCTCCGGTAACCATCTTCCTGTGGTGTGTGTCTGTTTGTTTCTTTCCTTACTCTGTTTGTTGCTTTCTGTTTCATATTTTGTATATCCGTAAAATCATATGGTTCTTATCCTTTTTTGTCTGACTTACTTTATTGAGCATGATACTCTTAAGATGCATCCATATATTTTTGCAAAGGGCAATATTTTATCTTTTCTTGTGGCTGGATAGTATTCCAATCTATAGATATACCACTTCCGCTTTAACCAATTACTCATCAAAGGACATTTAAATTGTTTCCATGTCTTGGCTACCATGAATAATGCTGAAATGCACATAAAGGTACATATATCTTTATAAATAAATGTTTTGACAATTTCTGGCTAGACGCCCTGAAGAGACATTTCTGGATTAAATGGTAGCTCTGTTCTTAATTTTTGAGGAAACTCCACACTGTTTTCCATAGTGGCTGCACCAATTTATAATTCCACCAGCAGTGCATGAAGGTTTCTTCTTCTCTACATCCTCTCCAAAATCTGTCATGAGTTGCTTTATTGATTATAGTCGTTCTAACAGAAGTGAGATGATAACACATTGTGCTTTTGATTTGCATTTTCTTTTTTAGCTAGTGAAGTCGAGCATCCTTTCATATATCTGTTGGCCATTTGTATGTCTTCTGGGGAGAAGTGTGTGCTCAGAGGTTCTCTGTCCATTGTTTTAAATTGGACTGTTTGTTCTTTCTTGTTGTTGAGTTGTATGAGTTCATTATATATTTTGGATGTTAGCCTCTGATCTCAGGTATTGTTTGCAAATAGCTTCTCCGGTCTGGTCGGTTGCCTTTTTGTTTGTTGATGGTTTCTTTTGCTGCACAGAAGCATTTCAGTTGACGTAGTTTCATTTATTTTTCCTTTACCTCCTTTGTGCTTGGGGTCAAGTTCACAGAAGTGTACCTGAGTCCAAGGTCTATAAGTTTAGTACCTATGTTTTCTTCTATGTATTTTATTGTTTCAGTAATTTATTCTTTATCTCAGTTATTAAGTTTTTTTTTAAAGATTTTATTTATTTATTTTTAGAGAGAGAGGGAAGGGAGGGAAACAGAGAGGGAGAGAAACAGCCATGTATGGTTGCTCCTCACATGGCCCTCACTGGGGACCTGGCCCGCAACTCAGGCATGTGCCCTGACTGGGAATCGAACTGGGACCCTCTGGTTCCCAGCCCGCGCTCAATCCACTGAGCTACACCAGCCAGGGCTCAGTTATTAAGTTTTTTAACTCCAGAATTTCTGTTCGGCTCTTTTTTATACTTTCAATCTCTTTGGTAAAGTACTCCATTTGTTCATTGATTTTATTTCTGAGTTTATCTAACTGTCTTTCTGCATTTTCTTATATCTTTGAGTTTTTCCCAGAACTAACATTTTAAATTCTTTGTCATTTTTAATTTTTTATTATTTTATTGCACTTTTTTTCTGTTACCATTTCCCCCCTCATACTTCCCTCCCCCCAGCAATCACCACACTGCTGTCCATGTCCGTGGGTCCCTTTTCCTCTTCGCTCAATCTCTCCACTTCCTAACCTCCCCCACCAGCTGTCAGCCTACTCTCTACTTACTAGTCTGTCCCTATTTGGCTATTTAATTCAGTTTGTTCATTAGATCCCAGTTTTTCATGTTAAGTTTATTTTCTGGAGATTTTTAAGTTTTCTCTGAACGACCTTGTTACCTTGGCTATTCGTGCTACCTGATGGATTATTTCTCTGCTCAGGCATTTGAGGGAGTAAAATTCTGACTTTTTTAAAGTACAATCTCTTTTAACCATTTAGCAGTTTTCATAAGTAGAAGTCTTTCTTTTGTTTTGCAATAGGTAGTGCTACAGAGCATGTTTTTGCTTTCTCTTACCTGAGCTGCTGGGACTTCCGGGATTTCTATGGGGGAGTGTCACTTCTACCATGGAAAAATGCCCTAGATTCCCAAGGAGGTAGTTGTCCTCTTCACCACCCACTTGCCTTGGTCTCAGGGCACCACACCTGTGGTGGGATATGGTAGTTTATGGGTCTCCTGACCTGCATGCTCCCAGAACCACTTTCTTACAACTAGAAGCAGCTGGTCATGATCTGGCCCTAAACTTTGTCCATCCTCTTAGGCCAGCCTTGCCCTTTCCTGCTCCATTGCTGCCACACGGACTTGCTGCCAGTCTCTGGCCTGTGAGCCTTTGCCATTCTTCCCATGTTTAAATCGGTCTCCTTGCTGCTGTTCAAAATCAGCTTCTTCTCCCCATATATGAGGTCTGTCCAGAAAGTATCCATCATGCAATATGTAAAACAGAGGCAGTTATTGCAGAAGATACAAGACACAAGAAACATTGCACAGAGGACAATGATGCTTCAGCCCCCTTCAGTTATGACCTTGAAGAAATCTGGTTCATTGTTAGTGGTTTGAATCAAGTCATGAGAAACTGCAGCACCATGTACCTTCTGCTTTAGTAGCAGAAGCAATGGGACAAATTTTGCCATGGCATGTTTCATGTCGAGATCTAGCATCAAAATCTCAGACACAGTAGTTTTGGGAATCCCCAGATCAGCCTCTAGTTCATTCATGGTCAATTGCCAGTCTTCATTGATTGCAGCCCGTATAAATTCAACATTCCCAGGTGTTCTGCATGTTGCAGACCTCCCAGAACAGGGATCACTTTCAACAGATTCTCAACCATTTTTGAAGTGTTTGTGCCGCACTTTTATTTGTGCTGCACTCATTGCATCATTCCTGAAAGCCTTCTGAATCATCCGAATGGTTTCTGTGGAGGAATGTTCAAGCTTAATGCAAAATTTGACACAGATTCACTGCTCTGTTCACTCAGTCATTTTGAATGTGACAGCCACACAGTACACATGCTCACTCAACTGCGTCTACTTCCTCCACTGAAGAGTACAATGAAATTGTCATTGCTCACACATGTGCATTCCAGTCCTCTCTCCTTGGCTGCTGGGTTACATCCATGTCACTCAAACTGTTCTCATTATATTAACAACAGCGGGACTTTTTCTGGACAGACCTCGTAGATCTCAGTTTAGGTGCCACATCCTCAGCGAGGCTGTCTTCTCTTTTCTACATAAATAAATTGTCTCTATTTTTTGGTCTATCTCTCTGCTTAATTTCTTCCTAGCTCTTATCATAGTTTGTAACATGTTTGCTGACTGATTTACTTTTATCCTGAGTACTAGATTGTAAGGCCACCATGGTAGGAGCTGTGCCTCTTTGTCCTTTGAACATAGCCAGCCCCCATCAGAGTGCCTGACAGACACTTGGTATTCAAATATTATTTGTTAGCAAGGTAACATTTGAAAGGAAATAACAAGACAAAACAATAACCACAAACTTCAGCAAAAATCAGGAACCCAGAATTCAGAGCCTTTTGTTTTCATATATTAGTTACAGAAAAATGCAAAATATAAATATTTATATATGTGCTAATCATAAAATGAAGCTGCTTGGAGCTCCAATCTCCGTCACCTGAGGTTCTGTTCCTGTTTTGGCAGTGTCTGTGTTTGTTGCCTGACATTTGCCATTATCTCTCCTTCCTTTTAAAACTAATGGCATTGTCATCCCCAGGAGGGGCCCGAGGCTGTGTAGGGAGGTGTACAGAGGTTTCCACTGGCAGCTACTTGCTAAACTGAATATACTTAGCTACCTTGTCAAGTTCTAGAATTGTTTGATTTCCTGCAGGAAATGTTTGCCTTTGAAAACTCCAGTGGGGAAATAGCTTTTTCACCTCAGCTCAAGAGAATGAGTTTAACAATGTCTGAAGATGAGATTTATCCCCTGGAGGAGGTGCTGGGCATCTAATGAGCGTAGAACAAATCAGAAAAGCAGCACGGGGTGTATTCCAATCCCACTCTTACCTTAGTTTCATAAAAGTCTGTTTTAGGTGTTTGTAGGAGTGAGCTACCCATTCATACTGTTTTGTCTGTGTGCTCTATTAGATATTTATAATTCTAATGTGGTAGCCACATTATACATTGTGAAAAGTGTGTCATTTTTCTCCTTGGGTACATTCTATTTAAATACTCACTAATGCACAAACAACCAGGTACATATTTGTATTTGTTTCATCTGTAACATGAGCACTTGCTCCTGGCACTTTAAGCCAAAGTGATTTATGAAGTTATACTCATGCAGTCACACACGCAGACACACACACACACACACACACACCCAGAAGGCCACAAGCATACATATATCCGCTGAAACAATGCCCAGAGGTTATTCTCAACAACTACTTTTGTGACCTCAGATTAAATTTGTTTGCTAGTGAGTACCTCCTCTTTCTACTGTTAAAATTTCCTCCCACTTCAGGCTGAAATAAAGCATTCAACACGGGTTTTTTCAACATGTTCTTTTATTCTGGTGTTGGATCCTCAGTTCTTCCTCACAGATCATCACTTGCCTCATGCCTCTGTTTTGTTGCCGTTCTTTCTGCCTGTGGGAGATCCCTCTACCATAGTTCTTCCCTCTTCAACCCAGGTACCAGTCGTAGAACGTTGGCTAGTGATTTAACTCTGTAAACTCAGAGAAATAAGTGAGTTTAAATATAAATTATTTTAAGCACTAATCCTGTACACTCAGAAAGAATACATGTAATCCAACTGAAAATTGGGCAGGAAAGCTTTTAACAGAAAACCTTGACCGCATAGACCCACAGTGGTTTGACAGCGGGCGAAAGGAGAGTACAAAGGAGCCAATGGGAGAGGGTCCTACACGCGGTATTTTGTCTAGATGAGCTGCGTTTTATTTTACTTTAAAGTTAAGTAAGGAATTAAATCCCTTCTATATTAGAGAAACACAAAACATGTTTGGTGGTTTTGTTTTTTGTTTGGTTTGTTGCGCGCACGTGTGTGTGTGTTGCTTTGCTTTGTTTGCAATGAGGGCATAGAATAATGTTGTACATATATGTTAAAAATTTCCTAAATATAGTAAAGCATGTCAGTTCTCATAACCAGCGAGCGACGGTCACGTACCCTCATCCGAGCCAGTATTGTCGTTTCCGGGATTATTGCTGTAGCCTCCTGACCGGCGTCTCTGCTTTTGCCCTTGCCTCCCTGTCACTCCTCCATAAAACAAGCAAACAAAACCTCCGAAGTTTCCTCATCATACTCGAGGAGAAAGCCAAAGTTTTTATAATAACCTATACATTTCTTCACGATTTGACCCCAATTCAAACTCTGATCTTAGCTCTTGCTATTCTCCACTCTCACTTTTTCTGCTCAGATCACATTAGCTTTGTCATTGTTTCCTAAAACTTACAGGCACACAAATGTTTTGGGTTCATTGCACTAGTTGTTATTACTATTCTTAGAAATCTCTTTCTGCAGGTACCTAGATAGATAACTCCCTCACTTTCTGCATATCTTTACCGAAAAGTGAACTTGTTGGGACTTCTGCCTTTGGAAATTATGGAGTATCAGGGTCCAGATTTATTCTCCCACAATTAATAAACAGAAAACTAGACCAACATGTTTTTATAAAACAGAACTCTTTTCACACATAATCAACAGGAAGAACTGCAATCCTTGAGAAAAAGAAAACAAAAAGTTATCATATACAACTTCCTTGGTGTCCTTCCTGAGGCATTTTCTATACCAGGGTGCAAAGAGGGGAATCCCAAGCAAAGCACATTGGTCTAGATAAATTGAGGAGACAGAGATTAGAATTTCAAGAGACTAAGGCAATGGCAACCTGAAGAGCAGAGTGTCAGAAAGAAGGGAGCTATCCGATTAAGCACTAGACTTCTACTTAGGAGACCCTTACCTCCGGTGGAATACCACGCATTGTATTAAACGTTTACAGGATTACTACACATAGCAATATCATGCCTAGAATGAAACTCCATGAGAACGGCAAAGAATAACTATGGAGTTGTAAATTGAAAATGGCTGGAAGGCATTCGTATGCTAACAAAGAAAATGAAAATTCTTACTAAGTGCTTGAAAGATTCAGTAGATATCCCAGAGGGGCATACCCTGATAGTAGTGTTAAGCTAGTCATAAATTACAGGTTACTCTAAAACTTTTATTTCAAGCCTGATCCACAAGTAAGTCTTGCCAGAATCAAGTGTGACATTATTTAAAAGAAGGCAACAAAATGAATCACCTGAAAATATGTAACATTTATTTTAAAATTACTAGACACATAAACAGAAAAGTGTGGTTCATAATTAGGAGAAAGATCAGTTGATTAAAAAGATTCAGAAAGGACATATATTACAGTTAATACAAAAGAATGTTAAAACAGCTGTTATAATTATGCTTAATGATTTAAAGGAAAACACATAGATAGTGAGGAAATAAGTAAAAGGTATAAACTTGACCTAAATGGAACTTCTAGTTTTAGAAGTATAATAAATAAAGGAACAATAAAAGGTTAAGGGATTAAGGAAAAAAACTCATAGACACAAAACAATAAAATAAAATTAATTTTAAAATGAATGCAAAAGGACAAGCTATCAACAAGAAGAAATATTTGCAGTAAATATTATTGAAAAGAAGTTAAATCCAAAATACGGGGTCTGGCAGAAGTAACACCTGCTTGACTGTGGTTGGTAGGGTAATAATAAGGGTGTAATAATTTATAGTTTTTATTTGAACATTTCACCTAAAATGCCATATGGTGTGTTCGAGTGTGATGTTGTTGTGTTACAGAATGACATGCTTATGATTTTTTAATAAAAGATTTTGTAATAAAAAGTGGTGTTATTGGCGCCAGACCCTGTGTATTATGAATGCATCTACTAGATACTAAGTAACCCACATAACTCATTAAAAAATGGCAGACTCAGTACACACACACACACACACACACACGCAGGTGGTCAAGACACACCTGAAACCATGCCCAACACCATTCATAAAGTGCCAAGTAAAACCACCTCGACAAAACGCTGACAGCGCCACATGCTGGTGAGAAGGAGAAACTGGGCCTTATGTGCCCAGTCAGTGAGAGGTTGTATCATTGCAGTTACTTTGGAAAATCTTCTTTAGAAAGGTCAACAAACACCTGCTATATGCCCCAACAATTCTTCTCCTAGGTATTTACCTGAGAGAAATGAAAATGTATACCCAGTGATTGATCTGTGTACAAATTTTCATATTAGTAACAAAGAATACACAAATTTTATAACAGTAAAAGTAGAAACAACCCAAATGTCTATCCAAGGTGAATGGATGCACCAAGTAGTATACCCCTAAACTGGAAATAAATAAAAATAAATTAAAACATTTTAAACAAATACATTTAAAAATATAAACAAATAGGGTCAAACCAATGCACACCATGAAATATATGGACTAATCCCCCAAACAACATGCTAAACTAAAGAAGTCAGTTACAAAGGAGTATATGCTGTAAGATTCTGTTTATAAAAATTTTAGAAGAGGAAAATGTAATGTATCATGTCAGAAAGCAGATTAGAGGATTCCTGGAACATCAGATCAGGGAGTACCAGGAAAAGGACACAGGAAAGCTTTTAGCATGATGAACTATTCTGTAGGTTGACGGTGGTGGTGCTAATAGGAGTAACTTATATATTTTTATATATGACATGCACTATGCATGTACTATACTATTTATCATATATACTATATTATATATAATATATGCATTATATATCCTATACTATACTATCTATAAAATATATAACTATATATGTAATTTGCCAAAATTTACTAAATGGTACACTTAAAATAGATGCACTTTATTGTATGTTGAAAATCAATTCAATGTGCAGACTTCCTAGGCAGTCCTGTCAAAAATTTTTACTATGTGTCTCTCTCTGGCTACTATTCCCCTCACTTCCATTAATGTTTACTTTTAACAATTAATACTTACTAATTTGCTCTAATTTTACTTATTTCTTCCTTATTATGTGTGTTCTAGAAGTTCTAGGATGGTAATCAGTTTGCTAATAGTTAAGTAACAGAAATTTTGAGAAGTAATTTAATATGGAAGTTTAAACATAAAATATCAAAATATTTTAATGTTAGGTAATTATATTTAAGTATCTTGCCTTATCTGATCTGAGAACTTACTTGTTCTTAGAGTATAAATCCTATAATTCTATATAAGAGCCCATTTCTAATACTGACTGTAATAAGACATCTTCTTTGCACACTCACGGGGCGTAAAAACTCTAAAACAATGGGCTTTTTCACACATTGTTAAGGTATAGGCTTCTTCCATCTCCTGTGGTTCTTGAGACAGAAGAGGAAGACTGGAGGATACAGCCTTCTCCTTGTGCGGAAAGAAGTAATGTGGAGTAGAGCGCACACAACATTATCTCTGCCACCACTCGGTTTCCCAGGGCTTGGTGCTGTCGCTGACCCCCTGAGCCTTTGGAGACTCTTGGGAGTTCTTTGCATGATTTGATTATTTGGTTTCAAAAGATTATATATATATATAATCTTGTGTGTGTGTGTATGTATATACACATATATATTTCTACTTTAGGTCCATTTTATGAGATCTAAGACTTTCTTACATTTACAGCTTCCTCAAATAATCAACATCCCTTTCGCTGTACATCAAGGAATGTTGTAGTAGAAAGGTTTTGTCTAGAGGAGACGCGTCAGAACATTAGCTCTCCCACCAGTGTTGGAAAGTGTTAACAATAGGCTTGTTCATTGGCTCTTCAGTTAGCACATCTGAAAAAAATAAGATAATAACATCAAACAATATCAAGTGTGGACTGTTTTATACATGTTGCAGGGGGAAGTTGCCTGAAGAAGGCTGGTTGGACCTTCTGTCAGGTGTTGCGTACTTTGAGGTAACAGATAATGCCAACTAAATAAGAAATTAGAAATTCATTAGCTCACGTAATAAGAGGTGGAGTGTAGAGCTGAAACAGAGCAGGATCACTGAGTAGATTTCTCCCTGTCTTTCTGCCAACATTTCTCAGCGTAGTTTTTTGTACGTTCATTGTGGCTCCTGTTATGGTCCCAAGGTAGCTCTTTCCAACATGATAAGCACGTGCCATTGACCAGAGGTCAAAAACAGAAGTCCGTTTTGTGTACTTTTTTTAGGAAAGCAGGCAGAACTTCCACAAAAACCCCTACCAGGCTTTCTCTCTGATGTACCTAAGGCAATCACTAGACAAGGGGACTGAAGTGACTCTGATTGTTCTTTACTAATCAAGGTTCACCATCTGGTTCTGAGGAGGAAACTGTGATCACCTTTAAGACACACTTAGTCATTCCAGAAAAAAAATCAAGATCCTGTTAGCAAGGATGAAGCAGGCTATTTGGTAGGAAACAAAGGAACCTCTAAGAAATGCGTAATCATCTGGAGTCTGATGACAGTGTTGTTGCTGACCCAGAATTCAAATTTCTTGGCACCTTGATAGTATCTCCATCCCACTAAGAAATAGAGGTCTGTGGAAGGGGGTGGTGTGTGTGTGTGTGTGTGTGTGTGTGTGTGTGTGTGTGAGAGAGAGAGAGAGAGAGACCGAGAGAGAATAAAAAATTATGAGAGTTATAAACTATCCCATGGGCAGAAATGCTACGGTTATTGACATTGTTCTGATTCTGATCCTGAGGTTTTATCATCAGGAAGTTGTTTGGAAAACCAGAACTCAGGATTGAGAATTGTTGATTAACCTTAGAGAAATGCCGTGTTTTCTCCCCAGAAGGTGGCTTAAGGGTTCCCTTGGAGATCCCTGAGCCTTTAAAGAGCAGACTTGCTATGGAAGCAGTGATGGTGTTTGTGCCCACATTCCTTGATACTGAAAGCCCAGGGCATTTTTTTCCACTCTCAAGTTCAGTGATTTTCATTTCCACTCTGGGTTACTTATTATCTTCTGGGAGACATGTCAAAGTTTCTAAAACCACAGAATATTCTGCCAAATAGCAAAATTATATCTGTTCTTTACATTTTGGTTCTGCAATAGCATTGCTTTGTTTTTCGATAGCTGTTTTGTGGTTGTTAATGCAGGTTTTGTCTAGATAAGTTATAATGCAACTGATTTGTTTCCTGCTTCCTAAATTAAAACTGTCATTTACCTAGGTCCTGGAAATTATTTCTAAATTATTTTAATTGGAATTGAGTAATCCTACTTCCGGGTTTTCTTATGCAGAAAGTTAATTATAAAAAGTGTATGAATGTTGCTAGCTCATTTAAATTGGTCTGTTTATTTCATTACCTACATATTCTTCAGGGACAGCCCACTGTTGTTCCCACACGCTTTCAACAGAAAGAATTGTTACAAAGATTAACCACATTTTTGCATGTGAAGAATCTAGCATAATGACAGACACAACTGACCTGCACATAGTAGACACTCAATAAGTGTGAGATGCGACCATTATTTTATCTTGGAAGATAAGAATGATGATACCTAACCTTTGGTGTTACTACATAAATGCAATTAAATATTACCCACACCAGTGTCAAGTACAGTATCCAGCTTTCACTGTGGAAATTCAATAAATGTTAAATTCATTGCTTTGGCTGCCTACTAAACAAAACATCCAGAGGAGTAATAACACTGTGTTTGTGCTCCTATATCACCCAGCAAAATAATTTCCTCTTCTTGGAAGACAGAAACCAATAAAGTTTAGTTTCAATTTATTTAGAGTATTTTCTCCTTTAGACAGCATAAAATAAATCCCTGCTATGAAATAACCTTTTTGCTCATCTGTGTATAATGATAACTCAGTGTTACCTAGTTCTTTCTGGATAAATTTAGAATAGTCTGTTTCAAGAATGCAACATGCATACCAGTCCTCTGACGAAACTGCCCTATAGACCAGACGGAGTTACTGTGGTCTTGGAGAGTGCAAGCTAGGGGCATTTATAAATGAGTGTTACTGCCTGCTTGAAAGAATTTGCTATTTACTTCCAAATGAGGGCAGTTAGACTTGCATTCTAAAGCCACACATCAGGGAAGTGAGAGAGGAGAGCAGAGGAGGAAGGACTTCAATAATTTAGAAAGCATGATTCTTACCTTTTGTGATTAGTCAGGTGCAGGATAAAACATCAACCATATTGTGCTTTAATGCTGTATAATTGCATTTTGGGGAGCTTGCCTTACCTGTTTCAATATCTTCCTGAGAGTGTAAGTTCCATGATGCTTCATAGAAGCATCTTTCCATTACTGATTATTATAAGGCATTGCCTTTGCACACCCAGAGGTAAAAACTCCAAAGCAATTTTACAAATTTTAACATTCTGTAGTAGATGATATTTGAAGTGCAATTTCCATGCAATTTAAATTTCTTTACTGGCTAGAAAATTTTGGAGCTTCTGTTGCATATGGGCATTGATTCTATCAAAGAAATGAACTAGAAAATTATTTGTGACCCCATGTACCCTTTTATTTCCAAGGAGAATGTTAATTGTTAAACTAAATGCCATCAAGTTATCGTTCCCAAGTGAGTGGTAGTTTTTACCTGCCCTGACTCAGTGCATATGAAAACAGTTGATTTTGGTTTGGCAGTTGTAATACTTAGGGGCTTGGGGAGAAAATGAGTATGGAGGTCTGGGTTCATAGGTTATAAATTAATTAATATATCCACTGCTGTGCTCTTCATGCAAAAGTTTCATAGAACTCTACTGAATGTTTCCAACAGAGGTTAAACTGCCCATTGCTCACACATGTTGGAGAGATGTGTGCCAAATTGTTGGGTCGGGTTGTCAACTCTCATAATAAATGTTGACACTTCCACCTACATTTTTGTATGTGATACCCACTACCTACCCGACTAGGTAGACCTGACAAGAGCAGTAACATAGATGACGATCTTCATAGCAAGGCTAAAGGAAATATGGGCACCTAGTACAGTGGTTGTTCATTTCTACTGAATTTGAATGTACGTGTTGGCATTCCATGACTATTTAAGAGTATAAATACAAATTATCTGCTTTTCCAGATACTCAAGAAAGCAAGAGAAAAGATAGTCTAGTGAATACTATCCCTCTATTCCCATAAGGGATCTCAGTTTTATTCATGTATCAACTTGAAACAGCAGAAAGTAATGAGTTTTTTTTTAAAACTAGCTTCATTTCCAATGAAATCACAGTTGATCACTTCTGCTTTTTTTTTTAATAAATTGCACTATTAACCACTTCTGTATTTATTATAGAGACATCATGATAGAAAATACATGAGACTTGGAATCAGGCAGAAATATGTTGAAAGTGTTATTAGTGGTTCAATCTTAAACACTTTTCTCAAATATCAAATAGTGACCTTGAAATTATTGGAAAACATGCAGGTGGTGTCTATAAAGTCCCTAAAACACAGAATAACATTTGCTGTGTATCTTTTGAATAACCCAGAATCAGTATTTTTGCAGTTGCTATTTTATTGTTTTGTTCTTGCTTTTATGATTATTATAATTCTTACAATTGTATTAATTGATTCCAAAAACACTTTCCACTAGGTTACATGATCTTCATTATATCAGTTCTGTAGGTAATAGTTTTATTTCATTTTATATTATTCTTATTTATCTTTTATAACAAAGCTCATTATTTTATTATTTGGTGGACTTTTAAATTGAATTTATTGGGGTAACATTGGTTCATAAAAGCAGATAAGTTTCACATATACAACTCAAGAAAACATCATCTGCACACCGCATCGTGTGCCCACCACCCAAAATAAAGTCCCATTTACATGTATCCCCCGCTTTGCCCACCTCCACCACCCCACCCCCATTTCCTTCCCTCTGGCTCTCACTACACTGTTATCTGAGGTCTGTGTCTATGTGTCATTCATATATATGTTGCTTAGTACCTTTACCTTCTTTCCTCCAGCCCCTCTACCCCCTCATTCTCCTCTGACGGCTGTCAGTCTATCCATGTCTCTGTTTCCGTTTTGTTTAATTCTTTTGAATGTGTTTTGAGTTTCTTCAGATATATTCCCAGAAGTGGGATCACTGGGTAAAAAAGCAGTTCCATTTTTAATTTTTTGAGGAAACTCCATACTGTTTTTCCACAGTGGCTGTACCAGTCTGCATTCCCACCAACGGTGCACCAGGCTTCCCTTTTCTCCGCATCCTCACTAGCACTTATTGTTTGTTGATTGATTGATGACAGCCATTCTGACAGGCATGAGGTGATATCACATTGTGGTTTTAATTTACATCTCTCTGATGATTAGTGACATTGAGCGTTTTTTTCACATGCCTGTTGGCCATCTGTACCTCCTTTTTGGAGAAGTGTCTATTTGCATCCTTTGCCCATTTCTTAATTGGGTTGCTTGTCTTCCTGGTGTTGACATGTATGTTCTTTATAAATTTTGGAAATTAAACCTTTATGAGATAAATCATTGGCAAATATGTTCCCTCATTCATGGGGTTCCCTTTTCATTTTGCTGACGGTTTCTTTTTCTGTGCTAAAGCTTTTTAGTTTGATGTGGTTCCATTTGTTTATTTTTTTTCCTTTGTTTTCCTTACCTGAGGAAATATGTTGGCAAAAATATTTCTATGAGAAATCTCTGAAATTTACTGCCTATGTTTTCTTCTAAGGGTTTTATGGTTTCATGACTTACATTTACATCTTTAATTCATTTTGAGTTTACTCTTGTCTTTGTTGTAAGTTAGTGATCTAGCTTTATTTTTTGCAGGTATCTGTCCAATTTTCCCAACACCATTTATTGAAGAGACTAGGTGACAGGTTTATTTTAGAATCAATACTAGAAAAACTTTTTCTTGAAGCAAACACACTCTTTGCTGATAGAGATAGTATAATATTGTGTTTCTATTTTTGTCATTGCTGACAGGAAACAAATTACATTTTAATTTTAGCTCACAGCATCAGTGGTAATCATAAAATGACTAAAATTGCTTCTTTTAAAACAAATCCATAATTTTAATTTTTCTAGTTATATCTATTATTTTTTATTATTATGACATTTGCAAATCATTTGAAATTCTTTTTGTAACTACACTTGGTTTAATTAAATGAAAGTTTACAACATAATTAAAATTGATGAATATTGGCATAATTTATATTTTGTTTTTGTTTTGTATAAAATTGATTTTATTACTGCCCATAAATATCTTTAATTTTTTAAGATTATATTACAACTATTTATGTCATAAATTTTGACATGAATCGATTCTATTAATTTATTGATTAGATAATCGAGTGGACAGTACCCCATTTTACGATAAAACATAAGTTCAATTTTTAGAGCCCTGTGCTGTCAAACCCAGTTCTATGTCAATGAGCTATTTAAAGCCAATCTGCAATAAATAAAATTACATGGGTATTTTGCTTTAGAAAGGATGTGCCTGTTGATTATTCAGGTTCTGGGACCGGATTCATGATCATACAGCATATTTGCTACAATAGCATCGTAACACATAAGATACCTGTCTCTACGTAAACTCATTCACCAAGCATTGAGCACCTATTAAAAGAAAGCATTATGTATACAAAGATTTTCCAGATTGGAAGGGAAAGGAATGTCTGTAGATGAATAGTTGCAACACGTGACAAATACCAAAATTGAGATTTGCAAGAATTCCACTGGTGCCATAGAACAAATGGTTTGGAAAAATAATTTCATGGCAGATGATGTTTAAGTTGGTTCTTAAATGACACTTGGAATTTTCCAGTTAGATAAGATAGGAAAATGCATTCTAAACATGTGCAAAGATTAATAATCAGCAGAATGAATTCAGGAACCTATAAAGAGTCCAATGTAAAAATGGTCCTTAGCAGTTTATAGAGTTTATAGCAGTTTAGTGTACTGCAAGGACTATGAAGAGACTATGAAGCTTAAATCACCCCAGTGTATTCGGGTACTCTCCTTGTCTGTGTAATAATTGCTAGCAACAATTTACATGAATAACCTGGTCCAGAGAACAGTAAGTATCACATTTAGCTCTGAGCTTTAGCCAAGACTATGCCACTCATTCCTTCATCCACTCATTTAACAGGACGGTTACAGTATTGGGCCCTGGGGAAAAAGGGGTGAGCAAGATCGTGCTCCTGCTCCCTAGCAGTGGAGAGACAAATATAGATACTAAACAAATGGGAAAGTAGCCCATGAAGAAAACACTGCAGACTAATGCGTGAGAGTGACTGAGGTCAACTCAACTCCAGAGTGGGCAATCACTAAAGCCTCTTTGAGAAGAAGATGATTTCTGAGCTATACTTGAATGACAAGAAAGGGCCAGCTATGCAAGGACAAATGGGGAGGTCATTCCAGGTTGAGAGAAGATCAAAAAGAAATTACTTCTTCAAGTAACCACAAGGCCAGTCTGAGTAGAGCAGAAGAGCAAGGAGAGGACAGGACCAAACTGCATAAGCAGTCTATTGCTTTGCAGAGAGGGAGAATACATTTAAAGGTTATTATTAGTGTATGGGAAGATATTGGAGGTTTAAGCAGGAAAGTAACAGATTCTAATTTATATTAAAAAACACTACATGGAGACTATATTGGAACAAGAAAGAAGACAAGGAAACCACCAGGAAACTTTTTAGTAATCTCAAGTGCCTTAGACTAGGCTAGTGGGAGTGGAGAAGGTGAGAAGAGGGCAGATTTAGGACACACTCTGGACCTTGAGTAGCAGGATTTGCTGTTGTATGAGCTCTGTAAAATTGAGGAAGAGAGAGGAAGTGGGAATGACTTCTTGCAGATTTCCTGAAAGGAAGGAAGGGCATTAGGAAAGGGCACCTTATGAAATGTTCAAGATAATTCCATCACCTCCTTTTAGTTTTTGCTCAAATGTTACCTTGTCATTGAAACCTATCATAACCACTCTACTTAAAATTGGAACACTAGACCCCCAGTGCATTCCCAGTTATCTCCTGCTCAAAAGTATCAAAGAATCTGCTTATTGATATTGTCTATCTACCTCTACTAGACCATAAGCTACATGAGGGAAGGGGATTTGTCAGTGTTTGTTCACTCTTGTATTCCAAGTGCTCAACCAGTCCCTGGAACATCGTGAACATTCCATAGATGATTTCTGATTAAATAATGAAGGAATAGATAAATGACTGAAGTGGTAGAGCTAGGATTCGAAGCCTGGCGTCTTGACTTGAGCGTCCGTATGCCTGCTCTCCATGCTATACCATAAACCCTATCAGAGTGGGATGAAAGGTCACTCTTGCTCCTCACTGGACAGGAGACCTGTGTACTGAACGGATCTAGATCCAGAATTATTCATGGAGGAGATGGTGAATAACTGAATCAGCCCTTACTTCTCCAGTCAGCCTCCTCTCTTTCTTTTCAACTCCTTCCTGGAACATTTTTCTCATTCACCACTTTGCTTGACTAATCATGGTGTGTCTTTATATTTTCAATGCAGACATTAGGTGTTCTGTGAAGGATGCCTTTATTTACCCAAGACTGGGCTTGTTGCCACTTCCATGTTGCTCATTGAACTGTGTGTTTTCTCCCTGGTTGAGTCACTTGACCTCACTGCAGTGTCTACTGAGTTGCACTGTGCTTATCTGAGGGAGCTGCTTTCACTGACAGTTATTGACACCTAGTGGGTACTCAAAAAATTGTTGAATGACTTTAAAAAGTCCCCAAAATTTAAAACTGTATCAATAGATTTGTCCCTGGTCTATAAAGAGGTAATGCTCACCAGACAAATTGCTTACGGGCTTTGTGAATCATCATTACCAATAGTTCCGTTTGAATTATACTATAATCAAGGGGCCTCTGTTCCCTTTACCCAATCCCACATCCCTTAAACAAGCAAACTGAGAAAGAGTTCTAATTCTAAAACCCTCTGAACCATTGAAAGCATATATTTTAAATTAAAATCCCTTTTCAATTGGCTGAAGGCATCATAATTCGATCCAATTGAATTTGAATTTAAACATGCCCGAGTTGTAATACAGCCAGACTGTGTTTAGCACACACAAAAAGTTAAATAAGATGGACTATTTGGTATGGTAAAAAGAGTTTTTAGAAAGCAAAGTAATTTATATTCTGTAGATTGGAGGAAATAAGACCTTGAAAGAATACCTAATCACATTTTTGTATTGATATTTTAGGAAAATTTGTAGTAGCAATATACTATCACATAAAACCCACCAGTGAACTAATCTGAAATTTAAATCAAAATAACTTGTATTGGTCCATGCTAGTTTCTGATGATTCACTTTTTCTGATATGTGGAAGAGCAGCAATATAATCTCTTCTATGTAACTAGTTTAATTTTTCAAAAGCAGCCCTGAGGTTAAAAAAAGAACTTGAGAACATAATATGTAATTGAATCATCTTGGAACAAAAACAGCAGAAGGTAATGAAGATTTAGGTAGGGGATGGATTTCACACTGTTCCTCCTACTTTACTTTGCAGTCACATCACTGAATCTGAGATTTCTGGTTAGAAAATCAATAAGAATTTATAGCGGAACTTGGAGGAGGGCATTCTGAGGTGACTGAGAAACTCTGAAGGCAATTGTTACTCAGTGTTGAAGCAACCCCTTTCTATCGCTTCAGGGGATGAGAGGATGGGGGAAATTGAGTGATGTGAAGATGTTAGCTGACTAGTAATAGAGAAATGCTCATAGATTAATTTTTTTCCCAATAAATCACTCCAATCATTCATTTCTTCAAAGATTTTCACATGCCTCTCTGGATAAGCCTCTCTCAGGGCATGTGTAATCAAGAAATAAATATGATCTGACATCTAGCTCCCAAGTACTTTACATCATGGAAAAGGAAGCAACAAGACAAGTAATCACAGAAATGCATAGTGATAATTGCCATGATAGAGATGATGTTTGCATACCAAGGCTTGCCTGGCCTGTGGAGTCCAAGAAGGAATCCTGGAGAAGGCACTGCCTGGCCTACATCTTCATGGAAAATAGTAAAAATCTTTTATGAAAAGTAAGTCCAAGAAACAGCATTTTTGTATCATTAGCATACATGAAAAACTTGGCATTCTCTTGGGTAGGTACAGGTTTGCCTATAAATAACAGGAAAACATCAAGTGATAGTGCTTACACAAGAGAGATGTTTATGTTTGCATTAAATAAATAAATATTTAGGATTGGCACAGTTCTCAGAGATCCAGACTTTTTCTATTGCATTTTTCTGCTGTCTCTGGGCATGATTCTCATCCTCTTAGCCCAAATTGTCATTTATTTAGACAGCAGGAAAGAAAAGAAGAAAAATAGGCTACAAAGGGTGCACTCTAACTCTCTTTTAAAGAAGATGCTGAGAAATCACCCATGACACTCTCTCATATCGATCTGTATCTTATATCTTATGTGAAAATTTCCTAAAACCTAGTGAAATCTAGCTGCAAAGGAGTCTAACATTTGTATTGTATGTTCCTAGAGGCCATGTGTCAAGTGAAAATTCTGTAAATGCAGGATAGTAAAATGTTTAAGAAATGACTATTATTTTCACATGATTTAGACTGAGGGCTCATCGGCTGGGGGGAGGAATGGGAGTGGGAATGGTGTCATCTAAAGTTGGAGGCATAATGATGGGCCATTTAAGAAGAGTTTTCAACAAATCAACAATAAATTTTGTGTCCTTAAATTATGCCAGTTATGATTTATGTGTACAGTCTTATTCAGACTTTCAGAACATCCAATGAGGTACAAATATCATCATTCTCATTTTAAAAGGTAAAGTAACTGAGGCTTAAAGAGTAAGTAATGTGCCTACAATTACATGACTACTAAGTGTCTAAGAGTTAAGTGTCTGAGAGTGAAGTTCACGTTGGTTCTGACCCCCAAGTCAGAGTCCCAAGGAGTTTGCCATGCCCTGGAGCATGGACCTCACAATTTCTCTTCTGGCTCCATATCTTCAAGTTCTCTTTCTGTTTTCTCTTTCGGAGTGGGCTCCCTGGATATATTTAGCAAATTTTGGTCTGGTCAGAATCAAGGTGCCTGAGGGAAACAGAACAGTAAACTAAGCCTTTAGCAGCTCACAATATGAAATAGAAAAGGAGTCTGCAAATTAAGTCTTGGCATTTCACCTCACGTTTTCATTAAGTTTAACTCTGTATATGAGAAAGTTAATTATACGGTGCTTTAATCCTATATAAAAGGTCAACCAAGTTCTGCGTTATGTAAGGCATTAAGGCAATTCTTAAGTAGAAACACATTTGAATGATTGATCAAGGTAAATCATAAGCATTTCGTGAAGCACTCTTGATAATAAGATTCAATTATTTCCGATGAGAGTGTCTAAGCCTGGTGAGGGGACGGCTTGCCTACTGTAAGCAAAGCTAATCTCACCAAGGACAAACTGGGGCACTCACCTTTGTGTTTTATGGGTTTATTTTCAACAATGTGTGTTCTCTATGTTTGTGATTATAAACATACATATTCATTCTAGAAAAATTGCTGAACATAGAAACCTATGAAGAAATAAATTTAAAATTTACTCAGAGAATGACCACCCAGAGAAATCTACTGTTAAAATGTTAGTATACTTCGCCCTGGCTGGTGTAGCTCAGTGGATTGAGCACGGGCTGGGAACCAGAGGGTCCCGGTTTGATTCCCCATCAGGGCACATGCCTGGGTTGCAGGCCAGGTCCCCGTGAGGGCCATGTGAGAGACAACCATACATTGCTGTTTCTCTCCCTCTCTGTCTCCCTCCCTTCTCCTCTCTCTAAAAATAAATAAAATCTTTAAAAAAATGTTAGCATATTTCTTTTTTTAAAATATTTTATTTATTTCTTTTTAGAGAAAGAGGAAGAGAGGGAGAAAGAAAAGGAAGAAACATCAGTGTGTGCTTACCTCTTAAGCTCCCCTACTGGGGGCCTGGCCTGCAACCCAGGCATGTGCCCTGACTGGGAATCGAACTGGCGACCCTTTTGTTCACAGGCCAGCATTCAATCCACCGAGCTACACTAGCCAGGGCAGTATATTTCTTTTTAATTTTTAAAATAACTTATGTCGATGCCTGTTTTCCATAGTTTGGAGTCACACTACCTACAATGTTATTTTTACATTTAAAAGATTATATTAGAAATATTTTCCATGTAATGAAAAGCTTTTATAAATGAAATTCAAGTGATCACAAGATACCACATCCTGTGAGGCTGTGGTCATTTAGTTAACCAATCTTTAACTGGACACATTATAGTCTGTGTGTGTGTGTGCACACACGCATATGTGTGTATAAGATGCACACACGCATATGTGTGTATGTGTGGAACAACACAACTTTGTTTACAGTGATACCTGATTTGAATGGAGAATGAGGTCTTATTTCACAGAAGTTTAGAGTACTTCGCTCTTAACTGCCCTTGTCTTCCTAAGGTAGATTATGTCATTTTCTCAAGTCCATGCCTCCTGCCCAAGTTTGAAATCCACCCATTGTAAGACATACTCTTATATGTGGCGGGCATCGCCGGGAGAAGAGGAGTAGCCTGATTCTGGAACTGCTGCTGTGAAGTTAGAACCGTACGCTTTTGGTATCTTGTGCTCAGTGTAGTTATTGAAGGAAACAGAGGCAGAAGGAATATAGGGGAGAAACTACTCTATTTGATCAGGGGATACAGCATCCAACTTCTTGAAGAAAAACATGATTTGAGCTATATTTTCAGGTAAAACACAAATCTGGGATTACAGAACGGAAGGCGCGTGCGTGGAAAGCATTTATTTGCAACTTGAAGCTCTCTGAGAAGAGGAAGCAATCTGGGATTGCTGGATGCCGTGGTGTGATTGTGTGGGAGTAGCACGTGAGGAAGTCGGCTGGGGAAGGGCTGTGAGCAACTGGGGCAGAGATTTTAAATTATCCTGCTATGGAACGTGGACATTACACCAGAGGTGACAGTGAAGTGTTTTAAGGAGAGTGGCTGCGGGGGATCTGTATTCTATACAGCTCTGCCAGTGAGCTTAGGCTAGGTTATGATGTGATAACAAATAACCTCAAAATCTGAATGATTTAGTGACTTGATATTTCAAAACATTTCTTGCTCATAGCATATATTTATCATGGATCATGCGCAGCCCCATTCTGTACCATCTTTTGTCTGGCATTCAAGCTGGCAAAACAGTCTCTGCCTGGGGCGCTGGTAATGCAGTGGCAGAGGGAAAAAGAAAAGAAAACAGACGTTGAAAACCATGAGCTTTCTCTGGAAATGACATACGTCACTTCACTTACATTTTATTGGCCAAATCATACGGCCACTTTTATGGAGATGACAGCATGCATATAACCCTCCTTCTTCAAGGACAATTAACCTCAGGAGGGTCAGCAAATATTTTGAGCAATAATTCAGTCCACCACACAAGGTCATATTTGGGCCTATTTTAGGTAGGTGGAAACCTCACTAATAAATAATTAGGAGATAAGGTAGAATAAATTAGAGACAACTCTGAATTAACAGTGTGTTGTTATAAATTACAGTTTTGATATTTTCCAGTATATCCAGAAACAGAAAACAAGCAAAAACATATGGCATGATTAGACTTGCTTGATGAGAGATAATAATTTGTAAAAATTACTGTATTATTCATGCTGATACTCATAACTTTGTGCTGAGGCTGAGCACCCCTTCATTTATAATGCAAGTACATTCTCTGATTTGATTTTCACAACCAACTGCGAGGCGCACAAAGATATTAACATTATTCCCATTTTACAAAGTAGCACGTTTGTGCTCAGGCAAGTCCACTAAGTTGTCCCAAGTTACAGATACTAAGTGATAGATCTAAACTCTGCCCTCTAAATTAATATTACAGCGAAATGGACAAAATGAACTTTCACCTAAGGACTTTAATCACTGTTCTGACATTGTTATCCATATAGAAATTGCTTAACAGATCATTTTCTAGGATAATTTAAAGGTAGCCATCAGCTTTTCTCCATCATCCTTACCACAAATCCTGCTATGAGATCTAAGTTAACGATTTATATGCAGCACTATGGAAATGGGAGCTCGTACTATTTCAACTGCACACATATTTTAAGATAATCTATGAAATGATTTTATCAACCAATAAAGTCTTCTATTATGTATTCATCATATAATAATCCAGGCAAGTCCTTTTTTAATGCTTTTATAGGTTTTGTTAGAAAACACTAACTTTTCTCTGCTGAGAATGAGCATTTTGTCAGATCTGTGGTCCATGCGCTTTGTCAGAAAGTATTCTGTCAAAATTAACCTAAAAATTCCCAGTCTCCACTTCCCTGAATAAAAGTCATCTGTAAAGGTTACGGTTGCTTTATAAAGATTTATTCTAAAAAGGTCAAAAGAGAAAATCAGTCATACTGGCTCTCTCTGAGAAACTATACAGACCTGATTCCTCATTTTCTGACATCTGAAGAAAAATGAGGCACAGTACAGGAAGGCAGTGTGAAGTCACAGAGAGGCACAGTGTGCAGGAGACTAGAGAGGACTTTTCGAATTCGGAATCTACCCGCAAGGTGCTGTGTGACTTTGGGCCAGACGTTCAGACTCCTTGGGTTGCAGCAGCCCTACGTGTAAAAGAAGGTCAGATAAATGATTCCAGATCTCTCTTATAGTTTTAATATCCTGTTACTTTAAGCAGAATATATCATATAATGCTTACTGTAACCATCAAATTAGTTTTTGATAAGTGGCTACTCAGTGTCAGGCCCTGTGCAGATCCTAAGAATAGAAAGCTGAACAAGGCACGATCAGTCACAGTTGTTTTATCTTCCAAACCTCACAGTCTATGCAAGGAGGTGGGAAGGAAAGTGATGCTGTCAGCACAGCGCATGCGTGACACTGGAATGTATACGTGGAAGAGGACGGTGAGAGACACGCCAAGGGCCTTATATCGATTTCAAAGTGTGTTATAGCACAGGCCATCTAGAATCAGTTCTCTTCCATGTGCCCTTTCAAGCTAAATATCCCCCACTGATTCGTACTATTCCCGTATGCTTTGTTCATAACATCACTTTACTATTACTCTCATCTAGACGAGGGAAAGAAGGCTCAGAGGCTGAGTTGCCTAAAGCCTCGTGAATGTAAAGTAGGCAAGTGGACTCATCTTCAGACCCCCGTTTACCCCCACCCCAGGCAAGTTTTGTGAGTGCGTGCATTTTGAACCCTTTATGGACTATTTTTTCTCTGCATCATGGATTCCCTTGTATAATTTCTAAAGAATTCAATTGTAGCTGCCCTAGTGACTGATGAGATCAGCTACCCGTTTTTTTTCATTGCGTGATTAAGTCTCCTACTTGTTAAAGATTTGCTTCCCCTCAGCTTTGATGAGGGCCTTGATTGGAAGGAGGCATTGATAACCCTTAGCAGATTTGCAGGGAGCATTTCTCTTTCTCGTTCAGACCACTGAAACTAGTGTTCAGAATAGAAACAACCAGTTCCCTTTTGGCCTTTTTACTCATGGATTAATTTTGCCAAGATGGATGCACAGCAATCTCACTTCCAGGCCACTTAACAGAAGCCCCTTCAAGTGCAAAAGAAAATGATTCCTTGAGAGGCCAGAGAAAAAGAGTGTAAAAGAAAATTGGTTGAGTGTTAAAAGATGCCTATCCCAGGAGTCTTCTTCAAATTCACTAGCTGAACTACTTGGACCATGAAGCAACATCTGTAAGGGCCATGGTCAGATGGAAATGCAATAAAATGTAAAGACAAATACAAGTTTAGCTCTACAAAACCCATTCCAGTGCTCACAAAAATCCTTGAAGGTCCTTGGACTTAGTTACTTCAGACAGGCATGGGCAACCTTTTTCATTTCTTTCTAATTCCCCTGTGTGTCTGTGTCAAGGACTTTCAATGATGAGGAGGTCAGGAGGTTGCACTGAAGCTTCTCAGCCACCAGATCCCTGCATTCCCAAGCTATGTGAAAAGAGAGCGGAGTGCAGAAGGCCACCCTCCCATTATGCTCCGTTATTGCCACGCAGCCCCTAGGACCGCACTCTGGAATGCAGGCCGTTCAGAGCTAAGTGTGAAGTGCCTACAAGAGCTCGGTTGTATTGACTTGAGGCAAAAGCTTCACTTAGCACTTTTCTAAGCAACTCTGTATTTCCCCCTAAATTAAAAGATATATATTACTAATAAGAATGTCACAAAATATAAAGAAAAACATTACATTTACTACTTCTCACTGTTTACTGTGTGCCTAGCACAATGCTACAGACTTTACAGGTGTAATCTCCACAAAACCCTGAGTGTTAACTGGTGTAGTTCCCATTTTTGGTTGCTTTTATTTGTTTGTTTTTGTTTTTCATATAACCGAATCTTTCATACATGGTAATGAACTTTCCCAAGGTCAAAGACATACAAAGAGCCAGAGTTTGAACGTGGCTTTCTAACTCAAAATATCTACATTATCCAAAGTATCCGCCTTGGCCCTGATAGAAACCATGACAGGACTCAGGGGGAGCCTGTTCAAAGGGGGATGTGTTTCCAGGATTAAAGACCAGCCCATGCACTTCATGGGCAAAGAAAGAAAAGCCCAGAAATAATAAGAGGTCTGATGTAAAGAGCATCGAGTACGCTGCCAGCCATTTAGGGCTCTGGGCCTGGCTCCAACACTTACTCCCTGTGACCTTGGAGATACTCCTTAGTGATGCTGAGCCTCGGTTTTATTTGTGAGATGGGAGTTTTAGGGAATCAATCTTTCTTAAGATGCCTTCATCCTACGTAGTTTTAGGTCCAATCCCTTTCTTTCCTCTTCAGTACTTGTCTGAATTATAATTTAACTGTCAGTAGGAGATTTTATTACAAAAGCCTCCCCTACACATTGTTAATACTTTTTGGGTGCAGAGAGAATTTCATTATCACCTTTCAAAACTATTTTGAGGTGGAGGTTGTACAATACTTATCTATATATCTTTAAAAGATTCTCCAGGGTTCAAACCCGTCCTTGTGTTTTTTTACCTTGGAAAGGGAACGAGTATTTGTAACATTATGAACACAGACATGCTATGGACACTGTGTTTGATCTGCTAAATATACAATCTAATCTCCTTCAGTTGCCATAGTTATTACATAATGAGGCAATATTATCCCCAGTTTACAGTTAAGAAAGCTGAAGTTCATGGTGTTATTTAATGATATTAAATTTGCACAGTTTCTAAGTGACAAAACTGAGATTCAGTCTCAGACATTTTTGATTTATAAACTTATGCTCTTCCCACTCTTCCCACTGGTTTAGGCCCAGTGCTTACTACAGTGCAGTTGGAGGGAAAACATGGAAAGGTAAGAGTGACCGCAGGTGGGCCCCAGTGGACCATGACTGGCCTCTGTGTGCTAACCATAACATCAGAGATATCTGCACAACAATTTCCCAGAGTTAAAGTGCTTCTGTAAAGTGACCCTTTTGTTCTACTCCTCCTATTCTCCTAAGATTCAGAAAGACAATGTTGTAACTCACTGTCTGAAACAAGATTAAGTCCTTGTTTTCTTGGCTACAGAGGCCAGTGTTCGTTTGTACCCTGTCCCTTGTATAGACATGGACATGTTATCTTAAATACAACATGCATTTCATATGAAAAGAATCTCTCTTTTAATAAAATACAATAATAACTTAAACATGTAAGAACAGGCTTTGCAAGCCTATACACTAGTTAAGTATCTTTTTATTACTGTAAAATGGGAATTGTGGTAATGCACAACTCACCACATGGTTAAATCATTCATCCATCCTGTCAGGAGGAACATTTTATTCATCGGTGGGCACAGTCTGTGGTCCAGGGCTGCTACATTCTGACTGTGGCAACAACTAGCCAAAGTTACAAAGTTATTATGTGTTGGCTAGTTGAATCTGCATAACCATTTACTAAGTCTGTATTATAGTAGAGCACAGTGATTTTTGAATTATAAACTCAAACATACATTATGTCTGTTACCTTGATATTTTCATTAAAAGCAATGAGCATTAGGAAAAGTAACTAAGAAATTAATATCTGAAAACACTTGAAAAAGAACATAAATGGTTGGTAGACAACACAATTATTTAAATTGTACAGGCAGGATATGTGAATTGTAATAAGTACATTCTTAAAAGTCTAAGTGCACATAAATAGATTTACCACCATGTGTAAATAATTTTTTAAAAATTGCATCAGAAAAAACCTCATGCCAACACAAGAAAGACCTTAGTATGGCAAACATAGTGATCTTTAAGTAGAAGGTTTTTGCTTTTGTCTTAATAGAATTTTCCATCAGAGACCTTAAAAGGGGCTTGATTACAGTTAAATTAGATAAATACTTATTAACTATAAAAATATGATTTTCTTAACAAGCTAAATTTTTCATTTTTATAATAAATCTAATATATGTTCACAGCTTTAAAAGCTTATTAACACCTTTCGTACCACATAGAAATCTCTAAGACATACGCCAGGGACTGCAGGTTTTTGGGCAAACTGCATGTTAATTAATTTATTTCGTGATGCAGTCCTTAACAGATGGTGCACGAAACACGAGAAAACTCGTGAGCGGTACAAAAAGTATTAAAACTACGTATGCCCTAAGTGGTCATTATCTGTGGATAGTACCAACAGTTTGTTCAGGGCACCTCTGAATGTCAGTCTGTGTGTGTGTTGGTGTGATCTGTTTACCCAAAGGAATATTCCACAGTCTCCTTCCTGGGATGGTTCAACCATGGTTGATAGGTCTCTTGGAGTTGATTTGCAGATGGAGTTCATAGCAGGCTTAATACTTGGGTTCTACTCTTTTCAATGTCAGATTTCACTCCTGCCTCAGCTGAGACTCAGATCCCATACCCAGAAAACAGGCCTCAGCGCTCGAAGACCCTAGTGAATCAGCCATGATAATTAAGTGATAACATCATAAAAAATAACACTTATTTAGGATTGACAATGTCAGGCACTTTGCTAGATACTTCATATAGGGTGTTGGGTGCAACCTTGTTGGAAACTCTGCCATGACAGTGTTATCTTCATTTCTTAGGAGAGGAAACAGAGGTTAGTGAGGTTCATTTATTTGTCCCAAATCATGCCACTTGTAAATGGTGGGGGCAGCAATTGCTCTCAAGCCTGTCTAACTCTGAAGTCCATGATTTCTACTGATAAGGCAAGAATAAATAAGTAGCAAAATATATGCATGGATAAAAAACACACGATCATGTCAATAAATGCAGAAAAAGCATTTGATAAAATTTAGCAACCAATTATGATAAAGACTCTCAGCAAAGTGGGAATAGAGAGATCATATCTAAACATAATAAAGGCCAAATACAACAAACCTATGGCCAGCATCATCCTTAATGGGTGAAAACTACAAACGTTCCCCTTAAGATCAGGAGCAAGACAGAGATGTCTGTCCACTTTTACCTCCCTTATTCAACATAATGCTGGGAGTCCAGGCCACAACAATCAGACAAGAAATAAAAGGGATCCAAATTGGAAAGGAAAAAGTAAAACCGTCTTTACATGCAGATGACATGATACTGTACATAGAGAACCCCAAAGATTCCACCAAGGAACTACTAAAACTGATAAATGAATTCAGCAAAGTAGCAGGATACAAAAATAATATCCAGAAATCAGTTGCATTTTTAGATGCCAGTTAGAAATTAACAGAAAGAGAAATTAAGAAAACAATCCAATTCACAATTGCTTCAAAAAGAATACAATACCTAGGAATAAACCTAACCAAAGATGTAAATGACCTATACTCAGAAAATTGTAAGACACTAAAGAAAGAAATTAAAGAAGATACAAATAAGTGGAAGCACATACCATGTTCATAGATAAGAAGAATTCACATCATTAAAATGTCCATACTACCCAAAGCAGTCTATAGATTCAATGTGATTCCTATTAAGATTCCAATGACCTATTTCTAGAACTAGAACAAATATTTCAAAAATTTATATGGAACCACAAAAGGCATGCATAGCAAAAGAAATCCTGAGAAAGAAGAAAAACGTTTCAGGAATTATGCTACCTAATATGAAACTATACTATAAAGCCATAGTAACCAAAACAGCATGGTACTGGCATAAAAACAGACATATAGGTCAATGGAACAGAACACAGACCCCATAAATAAACCCACACCTTTATAGTCAATTAATATTTGACAGAAGAAGCAAGTACATACAATGGGTTAAAGACAGTTTATTCAATTAGTGGCATTCTGAAAATTGTACAGATACATGCAGAACAATGAAACTATACCATCTTTATATATCACACACAAGAGTAAATTCAAAATGGATCAAAGACTTAAATGTTAGACCCGAAACAATAAAAATCCTAGGAGAAAACATAGACAGCAAAATAAACATTGCTCATGGCAATTTTTTATCACATGTATCTCCCCAGGCAAGGGAAACAAAAGAAAAAATAAACAAATGGGACTATATCAAACTAAAAAGATTTCGTATGGTAGAGGAAATCATCAACAAAATAAAAAGACAACCTACAAAATGGAAGAGCACATTCTCTCATATATCTTATAAGGGGTTAATATCCAAAATTTAAAAAGAACTTACAAACCTCAACACCAAAAATCACACAACCCAACTTAAAAATGGGCAAAGGGCCTGAATAGATACTTCTCCAAGGAGGACATACAGATGGCTAATAGACATATGAAAAGATGCTCAATGTCACTATCAGAAAAATGCAAATTAAAACCATAATGAGATATCATATCACACCTGTCAGAATAACTATCATCAATAAATCAACAAACAATAAGTTCTGATGAGGATGCTGAGAAAGGGGGAACCTTTTTGCACTGTTGGGAATTCATATAGGTGTGGCCATAGTATAAAGCAGTATGGATATACTTCAAAACATTAAAAATGAATTCGCCTTTTGACCCAGCAATACCACTTCTAGGAATGTATATATAGGAGCCCCAAACACTAATTTAAAAGAACATAAGCAGCCCTATGTTCATTGTAGTGTTATTTACAATCACCAAGATATGGAAGCAGCCCAAGTATCCATCAGTAGATGAGTGGATAAATCAACAATGGGACATTTACACAATGGAATTCTACTGGGCTGTAAAAAAAAGAAAGCTTTACCTTTTGTGACAGTATGGATGGATCTGGAGGGCATTATGCTGAGTAAAATAGAGGGAGACTCATAGAGAGGAGGATGACAGCTATGGCAGGGGGATGGGTAGGAAGTGGGTGGTTTGAGCAAAAAAGAAAAAAGACTCGTGGACATGGACAACAGTGTGGTGATTGTAGGGGAGAGGTAGGTATAATAGGACTAAATGGTAATGAAAAAATACAATAATTTTTTTTCTTAAAAATGTCCCAACATTTTTATTGTGCATGGCAACCCTAAGTCCAGATAATAATGCATGTTTTACTCATAAGTATCTGGGGCCCTGACTAGGTGACCCAGTTTGTTGGAATGTCATCCCATGCACCAGAAAGGCTGTGGGTTTGATCCCTGTCAGGGTGCATACCTAGGTTGCAGCTTTGAAGCCTGGTCAGGATGCATCTAGGTAGCAACCAGTCAATATTTCCCTCATTTCGATGTCTGTCTGTCTGTCTGTCTCTCTCCCCAATCATTCCCTCCATGAATCTCTCTCAAAAATCAATAATAGGTATAACCAGGTGAGGATTTTACAAAAGAGCATCTGAGTTCTTCTTACATGTGAACTTATTTTAGGTCCAAATTTGCCACTATAAGCCCCACTTAACATTCAAAATTATGTATGACCATTAGGTAACAAATTACCTTTTAGAAAAGTAAGGAAGCTTTTTTTATGACCCTGGCAGTGATTATGAAACTAAAGATTGGAAGGATGATGTAAATTAAACAAAAAAGGTGGATAATACTATCAGTGCATGAACAGAAACGCAGCTTTGTTTTATTGATTCACTGTTATATGGATATATTACCTATGGACCAATTGGAAAAGTGTAATGCTGTGAGGTTTACCAACCCAACCAATGTGATGGAAAGGAGCACACATTTAAAAACTAGTTTCCTCTACTCATGGAACAGATAGGCATTAAAAATAATGTATATGTTCAGAGAAAAATTATTTTAAAAAGCAAACATGACCATGAATAGAAAAACTCAAATTTAAAGCTTAAGTAAGATTTATAAGATTTGAATGAAAAAAAGCCCTGGCTGGTGTGGCTCAGTGGTTGAGCGCCGGCCTGTAAAACAAAGGGCCGCTGGTTCAATTCCCAGTCAGGGCACATGCCTGGGTTGTAGGCCAGGTCCCCAGTAGGGGGTGTGTGCAAGAGGCAACCACACATTGATGTTTCTGTTCCTCTCTTTCTCTCTCCCTTCCCCCTCTAAAAAATAAATAAATAAAATATTTTTTAAGAAAAGATCTGAATAAAAAGATTACTATTTTTAAACATATGTCGACAAAGGCAATATTGTTGAAGAAAATTTTAAAGTAGAGAAAAAATACTTGTTATTTTCTGATGTTCTAAAAATTATAGCCATGTTAGTGAATATAAAGTGGTATCTTGTGGCTTTGATTTACATTTTCCTAATGGCTGGTAATACTGGCAGCTTCTTTTAATGTGTTTATTAATCACTGTGCATCTTGTTTGGAGAAATTTTTATTCAAGTCCTTTGCCCATTTTTTATTTTTTTATCTTTTATTGTTGAGTTGTAAACATTATTTATATATTCTTGATACTAGATCCTTAACACGTATGTGATTATCAAATACTTTCTTCCATTTTATATGGAATATTTTATTATTTTAATTTTATTTTTATTAGTTTTTATTTTTAATGACAGTCGACATTCAATATTATATGAGTTTCAGGTGTACAGCACAGTGGTTGGACATTCTATAACTTACACAGTCATTGCTCATGACATGTTTAATGCCCACCTGGCAGCACATGTCGTCATTACGATATTATGGACTCTGTTCCCTATGCTGTGCTTCGTGTCCTCCTGACTACTTTGTAACTGCCAATTGACTTTCAGTCCTTTCACCTTTTTCAATATTTTTGAACATTTATTCCCATCATTTCTCAAATAAGACTTCTAAGTTTTAATGCATCGGAATATTCAAAATAATGAGCATAAAAAAGCTTTATTAAAAAGAAAAGCATTTATAGACCAAGATATAACACCTAAGTATTCAACTATACAGGGATGATTAAATTTAAAAAAGTGAATTCATTATCAATGTGATGCCAAAATAAATTACTATATTAAACAATATCAACCCAAATTTTTAAAATAAAGTCTTAGTTTTTATTTTGTGAAAACAGATGGAAAGTGTTCTTTTCATTTATTTCTAGTCAATAACCCACTCTCATTCATATTCCTTACTAATAATAACCCTAGGACTTTCCATTCAGTGTATATTTGTGGAACAGTTATTATTAACATGTGCTCATAAAAGCTCTCCTTAGTAATATAGAATTTTTCATTTTTTATACACTAATGTAGGAGCTACTAAGCAATTAAGAATACTTCCAAGCCTTTCTTCATAGGTATTCCACAATTTGAGCATTTTTATTTCTTTTTTTGAAGGTTTTTATTTATTTATTTTTAGAGAGAGGGGAAGGGAGGAAGAGAGGGACAGAAACATCATTGTGTACTTACCTCTTGTGCGCCCCCTACTGGGTACCTGACCTCCAACCCAGGCATGTGCCCGGATTGGGAATTGAACTGGTGGCCTTTTTGTTTGCAGGCCAGAACTCAACCACTGAGCCACACCAGCCAGGGCAGATTTAATCATTTTAATGAAAATCTTCAATCCTCCTCAAATTACAAAACACCTAACTTTAAAATAAATGTATTCAGAAATGTTTTCTTTATTTTTATACTGCCAAACATTTAACTTTTACCTAAAAAGAAGTGATTTTATGATTAGGTTAACATTTTGCAGGAAAAGCAAGAATAAGAAAATCTTGTCAATGAATTTACAATTCATTAATTTAACAAATATGTATTAAGTCCCCAATGTATGCCAAGAACTGCATTATGTAATGAGAATTCAAAAATGAAATAATCACTGTATGCCTTCAGATGGTTTACATAAGTGCACAGTTAATTACAGTATCATCGCATCATTTCTACACATTTCTGTGCAAACACAGAGATAGAAATCCCAAAACTTCTTGTGGAAGTCAAGAACAATTTCACAGATGATATAGTTTAAACTGCACTTCAAAGAATGAATTGCAGTTTTGCCTGCTGAATAAGCTTAGGATGGAGTTGGAGGATGTCCTAGCCAGAGGGAACAACATGTGCAGCAATACAAGGAAACGTGTGAGAGAATTTATGGGAGATTTTAGTGTTGCTACAGTATGAAAGAGGTAGGAGCAAAAGATAAGGCTATACCGGCGGGACTGATCATAACTTTTTAAAGTGGAGGAGCAGCATAAATTGGGTCTCCGAGGCAGAGTATTTGCTTTAGGAACAATAATGACATTTGTAAAATTGCAAATGCCCTCTCAGTGCAGGACCTATGTTCTTTTCCACCCTGATCCAATGGCCTGCAAAAAACACAGTCATTCTCGCTTGCCCAACTAGATCAGTGTTTCCTAAACTGAGCGTTTTTATGTACTGATTATTAAGGAGAACAACATTACTTGACCTTTGCTTCTGAATGTGTTTTTGTAACTTGTGATTCAGTTCTGTCTAACACAGCCAACCTTTGTTCAATACCTTGCCTGCTGCAGACACGGAGTTAGGCAAAGGGGAAAGTTTCATTTTGCAATGAAATCCTAATATTGCCAGGAAATGGAATAAGTGAGTATTTGTAACAAAAAGTGTATTTAAGGTGTTATGGTAAGATAGTTAAAGGAGTTATCATGTGATGCAGACACCGGCATGCAGTGTGCACAGCTCATGGTAGCGTCTGTGGTGTCATAGCTGAGACACAAGACAAGTTCACACGGACTACTGAGTCCTGTGGAGGAAAAGGGAAGGCATGGCCACTCTCTCCAGAGGACAGCGTGCCAACTGTTGCCTTGACAGGCCTTTATTGTCTTTCTGGACACATTACATTGAGGGTGGTTTACATTTACTATGCACAGATCCTCTTTGACTATGCATAGGATTACTGTAGGTGTTTACCTTTTACAGATAACAAAGGAGAGGTTGTTGCTAATTACATCAAGAAAGGAGGATATTTGCAAATGTAAAGGGGAAAGTGGTTGAACTGGTTACACTAGTCCTTGGAAGGTTTGAACATGGATTTTAGGAAGTTGCAGTAAGACCTTGCTGCCTCAATTCAGGGTGCAGGATTTTAGCAAAAAGCAAGTAAAATGCAGGCTTCATTCCCCCCGGGAGAACCTGTCCATGGGTGTCGGTCCTGTGTCCCTCTCCACTGGTCCCTCCAAGTTGGATCTGGGCCCACGCCACGCAGAGCGGTCTCCCATAGTCATGTTTGCTTGGTTGCAAAGAAGATAATGCTTGACTTGGATATAAAGGGATATTATTCAAGTCCTAGCACAGAGAAAAGACAGCCTACAAAGCAAGAACAAGAAGGTGTACAAAGAAATAAATATATGAAGCAATAAATTTGTTGAAAGGATAACAACAGTAGAATGATGATACTTGAAAAATAGAAATGTAAGTGATTGACACATAATGAAAGTTCATAAGGAAATAAGTTCAGAAAGCCAAGTAATTTGTCCCAGGTTCCACAGCGGGAAAGGAATGAAAACAAGATTTAAATTCAAATTAGTCTGACTCTAAAGCTATTATTTAAACCATGTGACTTTCTTTTGTTATAAAATTATAAAAGTGGAACAGTTGTCCAATGTCCTAATATAGGCTTCAACACATAGGCATAATTTTGAAATCCAAGTCAAAGGTCATGCATAGCAGTGTTCACTCTAGTCATCTCTGTGGTAGATTATGTCTGATAAAAAAATCTCTAAACAAAAGAATAGTATCCATTAAAAGATAACGTCTAAATAAGTAGGTTGAAACAAATTTTTAGGCTATATTCAGGCTCAACAAGATAGTTTGTAATACTCAGTTATCAATGTCCAGTGTGGCTGCTAAAATGGTAAGTGAAACCCTTTCTGATGCTAACAAGTATCCTTTATAACCGCAGTGCCAAACACAGAATTTAAGCAACAATTGTGGTAATTATTCTGAGTTAGTGAAGCCTCCCATTTAGAGCTCAGTCACTGCTAGAGAAGGTAAGGGTGTAATAACATAAAATTGTTTCGGGGATTAAATATGATAGCTTGATTATAAATTATTTAGCATAAGATCTGCTACAGAATAATAAACAACTTCTATTCCTTTCTCCTAACTTTGAAAAGTATGTGCTTTTTGGAGGCAAATCATTTCTATTACTGATGTACTGGAAAGTATATATAAATTGATTCCCTTAAAAAAAGTCCTGTAAGAGAGGTGGGATTTTCAGAATAGTGGAGTAAGGAGCTCAGCAAACCCTCTTTCTAGGAAAACAATAATTTTACTTGATGAAAATTGTATTTAAAAATTATAAAGGCCCTGGATTTTTTAAAAGCATACAACAAATAGAGAAATGTTCTTTTGACAAAATCTACTTAATCTCAGTAAGACCAGCAAGAGTCTATGGCATGACCCATTTCATTACTCACACCCATCTCCGTGTTCCTGAAATTTTTTTTCCATAAAGATGTGGCCGAGAAGGGGGGTTTGTTTCCTCCAGCTCCCAGTCTAGGGATATGGTTTTACATTGTGAGGATCCAGGCTGCCTGCGTTTCTCATTAACTCTAACTCCATGTCACAGAATCTTTTTCCAAGAAAAGTAAATCAAGAGAATTAGGTCATAAGGAATTTGATCAGATTTCAATCATAAGGAAGAATTTCTCCTTCAAAAAAAAATTTTTTTTGGAAAAAGTTATTCAATAAGTTAATGGTCCAAAATATCTCAACACTAATGAAAAAATATTTGTCAATACTATCCAAGAAATGCAATAAATCCAAGTATGATAAACACAAAGACATGCACACCAAGCCATCTGATAGTGAAAACACTGAAAACAAAGACCAGGAGAAAATTTTTAAAATAACAAAAGAAAACTGATTCATCACATATATGGAAATCCCAATAATATTAACAGGTAGTTTATAATCAGAAATAATGAAGGTGAGAAGATAGTGGGATGCCATATTTAAAGTGTTGAAATAAAAAAAGTCAACCAAAATCTTCTACATTAAAACTGTCTTTCAAAAAGGAAGGCAGTTGCATAACATTATGAATGTACTAGATCTCTTGAAAAGAGCTGGTTTATTTATGTAAAACCTCAAAATAAAAGAATAAAGAAAGAAGACAAAATAAAGACATTTCCAGATGACCAAAAACTAAAAAAATTTGTTGCTAACAAATTCAAATTACAAAAAGTAACAGAGGAATTTATTCAGGTTACATGCAAATTACTCCAGATAATAACATCAATATAGGTGAAAATACAGCAAAGAATATCAGTAAAGCTAATTATGTAATTATAAAATATGTCATACAGACATATTTCATATCCTTTCTTCTTTTCATGGATTTTGAAAAACACTAGTATAATATAATATGTATATAATTGTATATTTGGACTTACATAGAATGTAGAGTGTTGACAGTAATAACACAAAGGAAATAGATGAGAGCAAACAAAGCTCATTGGAGTAAGAAAACCACATCAGACAGTATCTCTCCTCCACAAAACAAAACCAATGAAATTAAAGGGTGAATTAAACAATCTAAGAATAATGGTTAGGGAATCCAGTACCTCACTTATGATAATTAATAGAAAAGCTAGGATAAAATTCACAAGGAAATAGAAACTCGAAAAGCTTTATAAAACACTTAGACCTAACAGATTCTGCAGAACCTCCATTCAAGAACAGTGGAGTACATACTCTTTCCAGTGCACATAGAACAGTATCTAGGACAGAACATGATTCCAGCACACACACACACACGCGCGCGCACACACATACACACAAATCTCAATATACGAGGCCTGTCCAGAAGGTATCTGCCATGTAATATGAACCATAGAGACATTTATTGAAGAAGAATCAAGATACAAGAAACATTGTGCACAGGACAATGACACTTCAGTCCCCTTCAAATTAGGCACCTTGGGACCTCAAACAGTTCTCCCAATTGCCATCAGCTGCCCCATGATATTTTCCTGAATCTCATCAATGGTCTGAAATCTCTTCCCTTTCAAAGGTGATTTTAGTTTGGGGAAAAGCCAGAAGTCAGAGGGGCCAAATCTGAACTGTAGCGGGGCTGAGTCACCTGGGTGACTTGAAGTTTTGCTAAAAAACTCTGCACAAGACATGATGCATGAGTGGGTGCATTGTTGTGGTGAAGCTGCCAATCACCGCAGTTGCCCATAGCTGTGGCCTTCTGAATCATCTGAAAAGTTTCCACAGAGGAATGTTCAAGCTTAACACAGAATTTGATGCAGATGCGTTGCTCTGCTCGCTCAGTCATTTAGAAAGTGACAGCCACACAGTACACACACTCACTCAACAGTGTCTACCACCTCCGCTGACTAGTAGAGTGAAGTCATTGTTCACACATGTGCATTCCAGTCCACTCTCATTGGCTGCCAGGTTACATTAATGTTGTGCACGTGGTTCTTGTTATATTAACCGTGGCTGCACTTTTTTCTGGACCTCATATTCACAAAGATTAAACTCTTTCCAAAGGATTAAAATCCTCCAAAGTATGTTCTAAAGTCAAAACTGGATTAAATTAGAAATCAATAACAGAAACTTGTGCCACAAATAAGGAAAAACTAAACAACACATTTGTAACTAACCAAAAAGTCAAAAGAGAAATTACCAAATGTATTGAAATGAATGAAGGCAAAATAACAAATATATGCAGCTACTATAGTGGTTAAAGAGACATTTAGAGCTGCAATGAGGACAAAAAATATCTAGAATCAAAAATCCAATTTCCTCCTTAAAAAGAGAACTGGAAAAATAAGAAGAAGTTAAACCAAAAACAAGTAGATGGAAGGAAATTAGACTGGAAATAAATAGAGGGAAAAAAGAAGCAGTAGCTAAAAATAAACAAAATGAGAATTTAGTTAGATCAACAAAATTGACAAACTTTAACCTTCCTGAGAAAAAGGGAGAGAGGCCTCAAATTACCAAAATCAGAAAGAAACAGGATATGTCATTATATACCATGGATAAATAAACATTTCTCTATTTATATCTCAATAAGTTTGGGGACAAAAACTTAAATATATACATATTTGTGATATATATATCACCTGAGACCTTCACCTTGAGAAAACTGAATGTTGAAGCTATTAATTACCTGAATAGTGTCTCTCTACTTCTTCCCAAAACTTTTTTAAAAGTTAAATTATTATTTGACACCATGTAATTCTACTGAAACAGTTATATTTTAAAATCTTAATCAAATAAAATGCAATCTCTTTTTCCTGTTGATATTTCCAAGGGAAATGTAAGAATTGGTATGTGAACAAATTATTTCATTATGCAAAAGGAAATGAAATTGCTGCTATTGGCAATAGAATTAAAAACAGTAAATCTTGGTTGACTTCTTTCCAAAGGTTAGTTTGGGGATGTTTTTTTAGATGAGTTAGTGACTGATTTGAAGTGTCAGTACAATTACATACCTGTCAGGAACAATGATTCTATTTTTTCTAATTGATCTCCAGTGAATTCTAAGCACTATTAGGCAGTTCTGCCTATACTCTGAGCTGTCAGTGAAAAAAAATGAAAGACAAACAAGCAAACTACTACAAAAAGCAAACGGAGCAGTAGAATATGGGAATTTGCTACCTGAGAATGAGGTCTTCAGTTTTTGATACAGAAAAGTGTCCTGTCACTTTGAGATCCCCCACCATTGAGTCCTTCACTAGTAATAGCTATTTTATTAAAAGTATTACTTTTCCCTTCAGGTAGTATACTCTTGAAGTGAAAAATATTTTCCTGAAAACCAATATAACCTTCACAGAATTCCAGCTTATGTATATTGACATTTCAATGCATAGAGAAACACACTGATATACAACAGTCAAGCAGCATCTTACTGCTCTGCCTTTAAAAGTGCTGTTCCCTTTATCTAAAATAATGCATTCCCTCTTTTCTGTCTGATGAACTTCCTCTTACCCTTCAAAATCCCAAACAAGCATTACTGTGATGTTCTCCATTCTCCCTTTGGATCACCTACAGACACCACTTGCAATCAATATACGTTTTCCTCTGTGGTGGCACTTCTCACATTCGGTCACTTGTTGCAGTTAATGTTAAATTTCATGGGTTTTTCACAATACTCAGCCTATGGCATTTTATATAATAAAATCATCTTTACTTTCCTCAAAATTAATTTAGTATGTCTACTTTCTCCCTATTTATACTACATATTCACACTTCTGTTTGTTTTCTTTATACTTCTCTGGCTAAATTGTAAGCTTCAGGAACATGAGAATTATGTTTTCTCACACTATGGCGTTTTGAACAAAGACTCTCTAAGGAAAAAATACATATACAACCTTCCACTGATATAGCTTGAATAGTAGTACTGATGTAGTTTGAATAGTGTGTTCACTTTTATTTGGTTGTACATGTTTATAATAATCCTCTGAAATGACGGTGTTATTCCTGTTTTGCTCACGGGAAGGAAGGAGAGCTTAGTCATTTCTCGAGTCACAGTGCAGTCACGTAGGAAAGTGGTTGTAGAATTTGTAGCTTGTGGTTACATGTTCCAAATCCATACTTATTGAGAAGTCCAGCTAGTCTATGACCAGCTGGCTTTACATCTTTATAAAAACTTATTTAAATTACAGTACATTTATTATTACTTTAAGGCAAATAGTTAATTACAGTGTGCTGCTTAAACCAGCAAAATACTTAATTTCATTTCAAAATACCAAAAATTTTACATTTTAGATTTTTAAAAAATTGCTTAGAGCCCTGGCTGGTGTAGCTCAGTGGATTGAGCGCGGGCTGGGAACCAAAGGGTTCCGGTTCGATTCCCAGTCAGGGCACATGCCTGGGTTGCAGGCCAGGTCCCCAGTGAGGGCCATGTGAAAGGCAACCATACATTGCTGTTTCTTTCCCTATCTTTCTCCCTCCTTTCCCCTCTCTAAAAAATAAATAAATAAATAAAATCTTTAAAAAAAAATTGCTTAGAGACTAGAAGGCATGCTCGTTTGCTTGTTTTTAGGAGACAGAGATGAACCACAATATAATCTCATAAAAATAATATTTGACATATTTATGGTATTAAATTATAAATGTTGACTATAGAAAATTGAGAAAATATAAAATATAGAATCCTATGAAATGGAGATTAATTACTATAAATAGTTTAGCATATTTTCTTTCAGATTTGTTATTTGTATGCACATCATATTAATATAAGCTAGTTAATATTGTCAATACAATTAAAGAGGCCTAGAAAAAAGAATTATTCAGAAGTGTATTTTTGAAATTATTAATTTCTATTTAGAAACCTAGCTTTCTATTAAGTTTTAAATTTATTTTTCAAATAATTAACAAATTTACAATCTGGTTTGTCTTAAAAGTTCAATTATAGGTCACCTTTGATAACATTTGGTCCCAATTACAAAGTATCTCAAGATCTTTCAATTATTTTACATTGTAATTCTAAATTTATGTACTTGATTTCCATTATTAAATACTTCAATTTTTCAATTTAACAAAAATACTTCCAAAGTACTTAAATCTAGTAAATTAAATTCATGGATAAGTGAAATCTCATGCACCAGTGCTGTGTACAAACTTAGAAAGATTTCCACTGAAAATCACACCTAAGTTAGTCAATTATATGTGGTAATTTGACATTAGAAAACTGTATATTTCTCTAATAGGTCAAATTCTCTTAGACATTGCAAATTTTTATAATGCAAAATATCCATCTATTCTTTCTTAAGCTCCAAATTTTTAAAGTATATGTTTATTATTTTTAATTTTGTTTACACACTAATAAAGCACGTAAAATATTTTAATCTATGGGCAACCTCCTCAGTAGGTAGAAGTTGCATGAATGATGAGCAGAAATTTTGGCTAGAACTCCAAATTCCTGCTAGAGCCTTTGCTGAGATGCATTGATCCCTTGCACACTTCTTGTTAAGGACTTCATGATAAAAAGGGGTTTGTCTTGCAGTCCTCAAAACTTCCTTAGCACAGGACCATGATCCACATGGGAAGTTTTAAACCTCTGCAGTTGCCAAGTGTCTTCTTTAGTTTTTGTATTTCTTTGGCTAAGATATTGAACTATCCTCCTCCTTCCTCCAAAGAACTTCCAAATTGACAATTGTCTTGGGTCTCTAGTCCAGCTAGACACTAAGATAATATCTATTCTGATTCTGCAGACATCAAGGCTGTCTTTGAATCTTCGTTTAGCTTCAAGGCGACATGCCTGTGCACTCATTTACATGGTCATAAACATCCTGATGACTTTACCCATCGCTATGCTATTAGTCTTCCTTATATTGCCGAAATTATTCATTAGTTGTTTTGAATATATGCATACACTTTTACCCATTACCCAGTTATATTCATATGTTTTTATTTTCAGAATTATGTATAAAACCTTGATGAAATGAAATTACAGGGTCCAAAAATCTTTAAAGAATTTTACACCTTTCAGCAAATTGCTTTTCAAATTCCTGGAACCCTGGAATTACTGGGGGATTTTTTAGGTTTTTTTTTTATAGGCATATATTTTCCATCACAACTGGATTCATAATGCATACTACGTTTGACGCAGTGCTTTTAAATCGAACATTTAATCTTGAGAATGTTTTATGTCAATACTCTTACACAACATGGTTTGTAATAGTTGTGCAGTATTCCATTATAGGTTGTATCATTTAATTAGCCTTTATTATGCTTGCATTTCTTTCTACTGTAAGTGTTGTTTTCATATGCACTCATATAAATATACAGTTTTAAAAAATTATTTTTAATTAAGAATGTGAACTAAGTGAAGAGAAAATTTTACTTCGGGGTAGAATTTGGGAACCTACCTTGCATTGTGGTCTTGAACTTTGGTGTATGAGAGTTTCATAAATGCTAGAATTGTGTTCTGTTAGTGCCATCCAACACAATCTGACAATATAGCAAAGAATTAACTTTTTGTTATATGAATGAATAACATGAGGAATTAATATAGATGGCACAGCCTGTGTAATTTCTAATATAACCAAGCATGTTGATCATTTAATGTAAGAGACATTTTTAAATCAATGGGAGGTGGTATGTTTTATTTTATTTTGTTTTGTTTTTGTTTGTTTCACCATCTTTTTAATTCAAGAAAGCAATAAGATTTCAGGCATATTTTTCAATAATGAAGGGTCATCGAGAGCTAATAACTAGCAACTTCCTCTTGTGCATTCAACTCCCTTCCTCTGATCATGAATTCTCCAAGGATTCTCTACACCTTGATCATTGCTGCATGATAAAAAGAGCCAGGGTTACAGGAGGAAGCATAAAAAATGAAAGATCACCAGACTTGAACATCTGAGACCAAAACCTCCACAAGACTCCTTATTAATCAACTCTTGAGAGCTACAACTAAGCGCAATGATGAGTGAAGAGGAAACAGTTGATTGTCTCACTGAAGCAACTCCGTTTTGATAACCCCTTGATGGTGGTTTGACTCACGCTCCTGCCAGCACGAGGTCCCCTATTGAGTGAACTAATTGAAACCTCACGGAATGGTGTCACTTGAATAGCATCACTCCTGCCTGATTGCAAGCAGCTCTGACTCCACTTCCCAGTGATACGGGTCACAACATGAACAGGATTAATTTCTGCCTGATTAGTCTCTGCTGCTATAACATGAAGTGCACTTCATGGCAAGCGGGCTCTTTGCGTGTTTGCTAACCTGCCATGTTGGCAGTTGTTTGGAGGGTCCTCTGTAGCATTCAAATAAGCATTTAAAAGAAGTATTCTTTTACTTATGAAATGTAAGCCAATGATGCAGATGATGCTAAAAGTAATATCTAGTGAGATTATGTGTAGTTGTGTGTGTGTGCTTATAAATTTAATTCAATTAATTCCTGTGTGGGTGGCTTTATGCAATGTTTTGTGCACAAAGCAGTCACAGTAATCTTTTGGGAGATATATAAACATTTAAGAAAAAATTTTCCTTTTTATTAAATTTATTGAGGTAAAACTGGTTAACAAAATTATATAGGGTTCTGGTATACAATTCCACAATGCATCTGTATTTTGTGCTTACTGCCCCAAGTCAAGTCTCCTCCATCCCCATTTATCCCCCTAAGTGATGTGGTAGTATAAGTAATGACACATAATAAAGTTCTTTAAAATATCCAAGAATCCCTACAAAAAGGGGTTGTAGATGTTCTTGGATATCTTAGAGAGCTGGTACAATTTCTAGAACCTCTAGCAGAAACATTCAAATCATGTTATTATAATGGTGTAACATTTTATAAAGTTTGGATATTGGAAAGAACTCACAAGCCTACCAAGCATACACATGTAAGACTTTCATTTAAAGGCAAAGGCATGTATAGTAAGAGAAGATAGTTCAACCCGCAGCCCGCAGGCTACGTGCAGCCGAGGATGGCTATGGATGTGACCCAACACAAAATTGCATATTTACTTAAAACCTTTTTTTTCCTTACCAGTTTTCACTAGTGTTTATGTATTTCATGTGTGGCCCAAGACAACTCTTCTTTTTCCAATATGGCCCAGGGATGCCAAAAGGTTGGACACCCCTGCTGGAGAGCCATCAGGCTTAAGGACCCGAGATCCTTATTTAAACATGGAAATGCTTTGTTTACCAAGAATTGTGCTATAAATCTTGAGTTCAGAAAAACTCAAAATAGAATTTCCACTGGGATCTTTTCTCTCCTTTTGTCACACAGCCCTGCCAGGCTTTCTAATCTGTTATGCCAAGTGAAGCCATCAGTAAATAAACCAATCCCTGAGGTTCCCAGGGGAGTTTCAAATTCTAAAAAGCACATGATCGATCTCATTGCCCTTTGCTTGATCAATAGTCAAAACCAGCCATCCAGGCATGCCCAGATATAAGTATACAGCTTTCCCAATCCAGCTGTAAAGAAATTCCGTTCTCTGTAAATAGTATAGTCATGACATTAGGTAGCTATGTTAATTTTCTATTGCTACTGTAACAAAATGCCATAAACTTAGTTGTCTTAAAAAATATATTCCAGAGATCAGACTTAAAAAACTGTTTCTAAATAATATATATAATAGGCCTTGTAGAGTATTTGTTTTATATCATATACTAAACAAGTAAAAACTTTTTATATCCTTTTTTGGGATCACCAAATATAATATTCAACTATGTAAAATAATTTTGCATCATATTATAATTATAAGTATAAAGAGTATTAATCAACAGATACATCCCTTTTTAAAGTTCTTTTTAGGAGACACTTAATATTGATTTCTATAGTCCTCCTGTGTGTTTTAACTATCATTACATTAAAAGAAACTCATATATGGACCTCTCTCTCTCTCTTTCTCTCTCTCTCTCTCACAAACACACACATACACACACACACACACACAGGATGTATCTTTCCTTTAGGTTGATCCATTTCTACACAACACCGACTCAGCTTCTTTAACATGAAATGACTCATAAAACAACTAGAGTTTTGGGGTCTAGAAAACATTCAGAAACTATTAACTTAAGGAATTTTATTGATATCCAATGACCTTTTCTTAAGGAAATTCAATGCTAAATAATTCCAAGTAATTCCTTCCAAAATATAGTAAATATTCTTCTGTTTCTCAATGAACAAAAACTTTTCAAGGGTGAAAAGCAGTGAATCAATGTTTTAGACAAACTATAGAAATTCCCATACTTTTATAAATAACAGATGGAATATATTCTCTTTTTACAAATCAACACTGTCAATCTGTGGTTCTATTATCTTTATAGTTCTTGAGACATTGTAATTAACATGGATATGAATGCATTTCATTAGCTTTATATGAATATGCCAATTTGTGCTTCTAATAAAACTATACCAAGTATTTAACAAACTATCAACCACTATGTTGTGTCAATCACCAGATTCTTTACATTTTTTAACTCAAAAGAAATCTTGTTTATCATTTGCTTCAAAAATTTTAAAGGGCTCTGCTGGCAATTTGCATATGTCACTAGTTTAACTGAGCAAAAATTAGCAAATTAAATCTTAATTAGCTAATTTTTGCATAATTTTAGGGAAATTATATGCTTTGTGCAGATGACAGGTGGGAGGTAAGGCATTTAACTTGTATTGAATTGAAGTTTTTCTTGACTTTATGAATTTTAATAGAAAAATAACATTTAGCAGTTAAAATGTGTGTCAAACTGAATAGATCCAATCTGGAGCAACTAAAATAAATTATGTTATGAAAGAGAATCTTTATAGACATTGAAATATTCCTAATAATATATACATAACCATTATTCTAAAAGTAAGATGATTTTTCAAGTAGGTTTAATTGTTTATAGTAATATTCTAAATTGTGATACAATGATACATTAATGGAATGTGAATGAATGTTAATTCACAATTCACACATATATTTGTAATAAAGTCATAACTGGCACTATACATAATTATCATATTATTGACTCTGTTCCGTATGCTATACTTTACATCCCTGTGACTATTCTGCAGCTACCAATCTATACTTCTTACCCCTTCACCTCTTTCATCCAGCCTCCCATTCACCTCACGTCTGGCAAAATCCAGTATGCTCTCTGGATCTATGAGTCTGTTTTAATTTTGTTTGTTTGCTTATTTTGTTCTTTAGATTCCACATGTAGGTGAAATTATGTGACAGTTGTCTTTCTCTGGCTGGCGTACTTCACTGAGCAAATACTCCGTAGGTCCCTCCATGCTGTTACAAGTAGTAAGATTTCCTTCTTTTTTATGACTGAATAATATTCCATTGTGAATATGTACCACTACTTTTTTTATGCTGAGTACTTAGGTTCCTTCCATATCTTGGCTATTACAAATAATGCTACAATGAACATAGGGTGTGTATTTTTTCAAATTAGTGTTTTGGGTTTCTTTGAATAAATCCCCGTAGGTGGAATCTCTGGGTCATGAGGCATTTCTATTTTTAATTTTTTGAGGAAACCTCATACTGGTATTACATATTTATATGGAAGGCTTGTTCATGTTGTGCCACCGTAATTATAGCTGGTCATGTGCCAGTGGAGGCGGCCTGCACTCGGGTCCCTTGGACTGACACCCTCAGGCTATTTGTCACCTATATGGTGCTTCCTCTGTCTGAACTTTCTCCCACTACTCTTCACACTTTTTTTGGCATCAAATAATCCCTCAAAATGTCAGTTAAGCATCTGTAGAGGGGAGATCTGTATTCATCCCACTCTATCTTGGTAAAGAAAATATCTTTTTTTGACTACCACACCTTCATGTCAGCTTTTAAAATTCTATAATTTTATTCTAATAACTAATTCTGAAAAGGGCACTATATATTCTATTCCTGTAATAGACATTTGCATTGTATATGTTATTCAGACAGTTTATTCATGCTACTGTCTTATTTGGTAGATTTGCATTTATTTTCTCCTCGTGCGTGCCTCTAATTGTACATAAATAGTTTTGTCTTTTTTCCCCTTGATTGGGAGAAAAAAAAAAAACCTTATCACTTCTGGTATGGAATAAGAGTTTAATTTAAATTATATGAGGAAAGAGCCCCAATATGTTGGTTTTAAAAAATGCATGTCAACATTTGGCATTTGGATTATCTACATAAATGTAAGCTTTTAGCAGAATTGCAATTGAACAAATTATAGTTTTTGACTATAATTAATGGGAAATATGTAAATATCTACAACTTTATAGCCAGCATTTCCTAAATTACTCATGAATTACTAATTGCCTGTTTCAGCTACAGCATATGCAAATATAATTTTATAGAGAAGAAATACCAAAAACTCCAAGGGCTATTTGTTGAAAAATAAATAAATAATGACATTGAATGCTTTACCAACAGGAGACGGCACTATTTTCCATTGAGCTACTAACTTGTCCCAGATCTATCTTAGTTAGATGAAAACTGGAAATTGAAAAGAAATACTCTTGAAAGCAAAACTGGCCTTAGACATGGGTAGAGTGTGTGGCCACCTTCATGAAAAGGAGCTCAGCATATGGAACTTGAGTTTGAAGACAAGCAGGTTTGGATTTGACAGCTGCCCAGACCCCTAACCAATCATAGTACTCTGAGCAAGTGGCTTAAATTCTCTAAGCCTTACTTTCCTCGTGTCTTTCCTCATATAAAGCAATATAATAATGCCCATGTTGACAAGTTTGGTGAAATTGTATGTTAAATATTGATTCAGTGTATGATATAAAGTGCTTTGTTTCTATGATAATAATGATGTTGATAATTATTTTATTTTGCCTTAGTAAGATGACCTTATGGCCAAACATATTTCTTTCCCTGGTACCATACCATGAAATTCCATCTGTTACAGATGTCTTTATTTAGATTTTACAGTTCAAAAAAAATATTTAGGACACCACTGATTTTTCTGAAGGAATATACAAATTGCAAAACCATAGCATTTTAGTATGTTACCCTCCTGTTGAATATTACAGGGTATGGAAGAAAATGGGATTTTAAAGTGGAAAGCCTGAATCAGAGAATGGGCTCCACTTAATAGTTCTGTGACTTTAGGATTATCCAAGTCACAAGTCTCCAAATCTCATCTTAGAAAGCTATTTTGTGGGAATAATAATAAAGTGTACCTCATTGTTTCCTTCATTCCAACAAATACATATTAGTCCCTCATATGAGATCCATGTGTACATGAAGATTACTGTCAGGGAAATAGTATTAAAAGAAATAATGCTATCATTACCTGATAAATATAATCAGAGAACAAATGATAAGATATAGATAAAATCAGGAAACATAGTTTTTTTGTTGAGATTCAATTGTGGATTTTCATAGGAAGCAACTGATGCTTGATCAAGGGCTGGGAAATGCATAGAACAAATAGTAAAGTAGATTATTATTTATATATATTTTTAAATAACAATTCAGCATAAACAGAACAATTCAGCAAAGCTTGTTTATAAATTTAATTGGAAAATCTCCCAAAATAACTTTATTAATGAATCTACTCATTTATCTATATATATGTCACTTCTCCCAAACCAGACTAATTCTGAAGTTGATGTGAAAAAAAGCATCAAAAGTACTGAAGCAAACTTTAGAAAAGAAAATAAACAATAAAATGGAATTGTAATTACCAGATATTAAAACTTATAAAATTGCTAATATCAAAAGAATATCATATTGACAGACTTCTGGTCAAGATGGCACTGTAGGTAAACATGGCACTTGCCTCCTCCCACGGTCACATCAAAATTACAACTAAACTACTAAACAACCAGCATTCAGAACTGCCAGAAATTGAGCTGAATGGAAGTCCTACAACTAGGGAATTAAAGAAGAAACCACATAGAGTATGGTAGGAAGGGCAGAGACACAGAACAGGCTGGTCCCACAACCATATATGGTGGATAAAAATCAGGAGGGATAGCTCGGTTGTGGAAGTCCCCTCTAGAATCGAAGGTTCCCAGCCCCACACCTGGCCCCCAGCTCAGGGGTCCAGTGACAGGAAGAGAAATCCCCATAATTTCTGGCTATAAAAATGGGTATTGAGACTGAGAAAGATGGAAACTTCTTAAAGGGCTTATGCATGGACTTACTCAGACTCATCCCTCTGAACTCCAGCACTGAGGCATTTGCTTGAAAGGTGCCAGACATATGGGAAGGAACTAAATTGCCTGGCCTCAGTGCCTGAACTGGAGGGCCAGCTTCCTCCCAGACAGAAGTGTTGGCAGAGAAGTTGTACCTTTGCTGAGAAACCCTCCTCCCAACAGAGCCTACAGGCAGGTGCCAATCTGAAATTCCATCAACATGACTTTGTTTGCCCAGCCCTGCCGATTCCCTGAGGCTCTGTCCCATCTCACTTTTGAGCCCAAACAAGATGTTTCCAGTGGCTGTTCCATATGAATTACTTGTTTTGGCTCATGCTTCAGATTTTCCTAAATTCTCTCAAACAAGCAGCCCCTGGCTTCAGTGATTCCTGTACCTCTTGCTAAGTGACCACAGGCCCAGCACTAACAGAAGCCAGCCTTGGTTCATAGCTTGGCCTCACCAGACACCTCTAAACCCAGCACAAGTAGCAGCCATTGGCAGATCACTTTGCAGTTTATGCTGGGTGCCACCAGGGAGAAAACATGCAGTGGCTGACCTTGATCTGCACCTCCCAGGAGGTGTCAGGGCCAGCACACCCAGTGGTCAGCTTTAGATGACATCTTACATGCCACCCATCTGGCAACCATGAAAACGTTCTCTGTATGTATGATTCTGTTTCTGTTCTGCTTGTTTCTTTTAATTTTTTAGATTCAATTGTTGATAAGTATGTATTAATGTATTTAGATGCCACCTCCACAAGCAATACATGCAAGGGGCAGTCTCAGCAGGCACCAAAGTCCTACTGAAATAAGTCCTATTCTGTAGAGTGGACGACTGCATAGCTTATCCTCCACAGAGATTGGAGGTCAGTGGTCAATGGTCATAGCCAGTTTTTATAGCTGACCACCCTGGGTAAATTCCTCCTATTGATGTGCCAATAGCAGTCAAGGCTCAACTACAAGAGAAGGGTATACACAGCCCATATGGTGGATGCACTTTGAGTACCCAGCTTGGGTGATAGGGAGGCTATGCCACTGGACCCTATAGGACACCTTACATATTAGACCTTTCTAGAAAACCTGGGAGATACAGCAGCTTTATCTAATACATAGAAACAAACACATGGAGGGTGCCAAGATAAGGAAACAAAGAAACATGGCCCAAGTAAAAGAACAGAACAAAACTCTAGAAAATAAATGAAACAAAACGGGAACAAGCAATCTACTAGATGCAGAGTTCAAAACACTAGTTATAAGGATGCTCAATGAATGTAGTGAGAAACTCAACAGCATAAAAAAGAAAAAAAACAGGCACAAATGGAGAATACACTGATTGAAATAAATAACAATTTACAGGGAATCAATTATAGAGTTAATAAAGCCAAGAATCAAATCAGCAATTTAGAATATAAGAAAGCAAAAATACCCAATTAGAACAGCAAGAAGCAAAAAGAACTTCCCCCCAAATGAGGAACACATAAGGAGCCTCAGGGAAAACTTCAAGTGTACCCACATTTGCATCATAGGGATGCCAGAAAGAGAAGAGAAAAAACAAGAAATTGGAAACATGTTTGAAAAAATAATGACAGAAAACTTCCCTAACCTAGTAAAGGAAATAGACATATAAGTCCAGGAAGCACAGAGAGACCTAAACATAATAGACACAAAGAGGCCTATACCAAGGCACATCATAATTAAAATGCCAAAGGTTAAAAACAAAGAGAGAATCTTAAAAGCAGCAAGAGAAAAGCAGTTAGTTACCGACAAGGGAACTCTCATAAAACTGTGAGCTGATTTCTCAAAAGAAATCAGGCCTGAAGGAGCACTGGCTGGTGTGGCTCAGTGGATTCAGTGCCAGTCTGTGAACCAAAGGGTCGCTGGTTCAATTCCCTATCAGGGCACATTCCTGGGTTGTGGGCCAGGTCCCCAGTAGGGGGCATGTGAGAGGCAATCACCAGTGATGTTTCCCTCCCTCTCTTTCTCCCTCCTTTCCTCTCTGTCTAAAAACAAATAAATAAAATCCTTAAAAAGAAAAAAAAATAAAAGTTAAAAAAGGTAACTTTGCAGCCCAGAAGGGAGTGGCAAGAAGTATTCAAAGTGATGAAGAGCAAGGACCTACAATCGAAATTACCCTACTCAACAAAGCTATCATTTAGAATCATAGGACAGATAAAGAACTTCCCAGACAAGAAAAAGCTAAAGGAATTCATTACTACCAAACTAGTATTATATGAAACCTAAAGAGTCTTCTTTAAGAAGAAGATCAAGAATATAAACAATAAAATGACAATTTACCAACAATTGAATCTAAAAAAATAAACAAGCAGAATAGAAACAGAATCATACGTACAGAGAATGTTTTCATGGTTGCCAGATGGGTGGGGGTTTGGAGGATGAAGGAAAAGCTGAAGGCATTAAGAAGTACAAATTTGTAGTTACAGAACAGTCATGAGGATATAAAGTACTGCATAGAGAATGTAGTCTATAATAGTCTAATGACTATGTATGGTGTCAGACGGATGTGATATTTATCAGGACAATCACTTATTTAGTTATATAATGTATAATCACTGGTGTGTACATCTGAAACTAATATAACAATATATGCAAAGTGTAATCGAAAATAAAAAATGATAAAAAATAAATTTAAAAATAATATTGACATACTAGAAAAAGACAAATCAATGGAACAAAATATAAGCTATAAAACAGATACAAATACATTTCTATGAGAATTTAATATGTGATAAAGCTGGCATCTCAAGTCAATAATGAAAAGTATTTTTTATATTAATGTAGTTGGACAGCTGGGTAGGCTTTTAGAAATAAAGTTGAATCCACACCTGGAATTGAAACAGGATAAATTCCAAGTGAATACAAAACTTAAGTGCAGATAAAACCTTAGAAATACTGGAAGAAATAATGTAAATAAAAAGATTTAAACATTCTGTAAAATTTTGAAATAAAAAATATCTTTCTATTTCTCAAAATCAGAAATATACAAGTAAAAGACTGATAAAATCAAAACTTGACTTGTCAAAGTCAAATTATAACCTGAGAAAAGTACGGTACTCAAAGTAAAGATTAAGCGCTAATTTTGCAAAATATAAGAGTCGACTTGAATTGTTAAAAACAATTTTAAATGTCCAAAAGATATGAATAGATGATACACGGAAAAAAATGTAAAAATGTCCTGGAATCATGTGAAATGATGCTCCACCTTATTCATTAGCTGAGAAATTAAAAGGAAAACCTTACTGAGATGTGTTTTATCCATCAGGTTGGAGAAATATGTAAGCAGGACAAGATAATCTGTTGATCAAATTGTGAGGAAACAAGTACTCTCAAAGCATGGCTGCCATAAGTGCCAAATTGCACCGCACCTGGGGAGGACATGTGGAAATATTTGTTAAAATACAAATGTATTTACCTTTAGACATGGTATTCCCACTTCTGAATTTATCTTGGCGATGTACCTGCATTTTCATAAAATTATGTATGTATAACTTATCAATTGTAGTAGTATTTTATTTGCCAATGACTAGTTCCATAAAAAAATTTAGTAATTACTCTATGAAACTTTTTGCTATAAAAAAGAATAAGAAAACTCTCCTCAAACTTACATGAAAAATATTGCAGTATTTACTATCAAACCAAGACAGAGAAAGACAGAGGAAGAGAGGGAGGGAGGGGGAAAAAGAGAGTGAATGAGAGAAGCAAAGAAATAAAATGTTGTGGTATGTTGTCTTTTATATAAGAAAGAGAAAAATGAGAATTTATATTTACTTTTGCTAGTATCTACATTACAAAAGCTTTAATGAAAATATGCACAATAAGCTAATAAAAATGGTTATCCATGGCAGCAAATATAAGGAGGTCAACAGAGACAGGGACAAGAGTATGACATCCAGCACAATTATTCTATCATTATGTTTTACCCCAATTCTTTATTTTTGTAACATTTGAAACCTCCAGAAAAGTTGAAAGAATAGTAAAATGAGCATCTGTATACCTATTATTTAGATTCACCATGTGCTAACATTTTCCCACATTTGCTTTACCTCCTGTTCACGAGAGAATGGAAAAGCTTGCCACTGCGACCTTCCCAGGTAACCGAGAGGAGTCTGTCCTGATTGGTCTTCTTTTCCACCCATTTGTTCCTTACATCATGCATTCAGTAAATATTTTTGGACCCTATAATGAGTGAGGGACTTTTTTAAAGCATTGGGACATATTCATGAGAAAAAAAATCAAAATCTCTATACTTGACTTTGTCTTTATACGCACCTTAAGATGACAAAGCCATTTTTCACAAAAGAACCCATTTTTCACAAATTTTGTTGCTTGAATTTCTCTCCTGAGCCAAACATCCTAAATGAAAAAATAACATAAGAGGGAAATTTGTCTATTTTTCTTTTTCTTATGTATGCCCATCCTCAAAATATGCAATAAATAGTTTCAACAAATACCTTCAGCAAGAAATGCAATGGCCTTCTGAATACAACTATGCAAACAGAATCTTCTTCTTTAAGTAGAGAATAGAAGACTCTTTTTTAGAGAACTGCAATTAGGAGAAATTCAATTGTTGTTTCTTGCTCTTCAAACTTCTATTAGTCATATGATTGTTTAGATATTTGCAAACGAGGACTTTCCTAATAGTAAAAAATGGAAGTCATTGCTCAAGGTGAGACTCAAGTGTTGAAATCTTAATAGGAATTTCCAGGTGACTTGCAAGGAGACCTTCCAGCCCAGATGGTAAAACTGTTTCTGAACTACCCTGTTCAGTCAGCAAAGGCTGCCATCAAAACTACCATAGACTGGGTGGCTTAAAGAACAGAAATTTACTTGTATATTTCCTTTAGGCCGGGGAGTGTAAGATTAAGGTGTGAGCAAGGTAGGTTTAATTCTGAGGTCTCATCTCTTGGCTTCAGACAGACACCCTCTTGCTGTGTGTTCATGTGGCTTCTTTGTGTACTCATTGAGTAAGAGTGGTAAAGCAAGCTCTTTGGTGGCTCTTCTTATAAAGGACTCAACTATCATGAGCCCCGCATGCTCAAAACCTTTTCTAAGCCCACCTACCTCCCAGAGGCCCTGTCTCCATATATCATGTTATTAAGGGTTAGGGTATCAACACATGAATTTTGGGGGACACAAATATTCTTTCCAGAGCATTGCCTAGGAATAAAAATATTTCTCTGGGGAAGCAGGTTTACATACCTCTTTGGGTGCTCATCAGCCAATTCTGATTCAGTCCATTTGGGGATGGAGAAGTGATGGACTGGGGCTTGCACAGTCTTTGGAAAGGGAGGAATTGACAGTAGGAGATTGAATCGTCAATAGGATACAGGAAGATAAATATGGGTTTAGAGGAAGATCGGGCCTGGAGAATGCTAAGTGGTCAGCCATCACAAATGAGGCATGATGCTTAACAAAGTTCTGAGGTAAAAATAGCCCTTGCTCTGTTATACTTCCCGTCAGATGGCTCAAGGCCATTACTTATGGTGGCCTTGACTACTTTACACTTCCTGAAACAATAGTCACAAACTTCAGAATGTATGACCACCTTGTGTGACTTCTTCCTTTTCTCCCTCTCTTACTTTTTTGGTAGCTTATTTGGTTTTCTTTTGTCTAGTACTTTTATATAACTGTCAACATAATTTTTACATGTGTTGTTCCATCAGAAAGATTCATTTGTCATATGGAGAATCCCTCACAATTATCAGCAAGAAATAAAGGGTGTCGGGACTTTCTATAATATAACCAGAACGTGCATAACTGTGGTTGTAGAGGTGCACAGTCCAGGTTCTATGGCATGACGCTCTGAATTACCTTGGGTTAGAAAGAAAGCTCTTGCACACACCATAGGTACTAGAGGAGAGCAGAATTTCTGTTCCTTTTGAAATTCTGGAATAAGAATTTCCTCAGAAATTTAAAAAAAATGGAACTCCTGCTATTTGACCCAGTGGTCCCACTTCTGGAAATATATCCTAAGAATGCCAAAACACCAATCCGAGAAAATATATGCACCCTTATGTTCATAGCAGCATTATTTACAATAGCCAAAATGTGGAGACAGCCTGGGTGTCCATCAGTAGATGAATGGATAAAAATGATGTGGTACATTTATGCAATGGAATACTACATGGCTGTAAAAAAAGAAGGAGCTCTTAACCTTTGCAACAGCATCGATGGGCCTGAAGATGCCAAGTGAAATAAGCCATTCCAAGAAAGACAACTACCATATGATCTCACTCACATGAGGAATCTAATGAACAAAATAAACTGATTACAAAATAGGACTAGAGGCATGGACACATGGAACAGAGTGACAGATCTCAGAGGGGAAGGGTATTGGGGGCACTGGAAGAGATTACCCAAAGACATATATGGATATGTACGTACCCCATGGACCCAGACAACAATGTGGTGTAGGCAGGGGGGGCAAGCAGGGCGGAGAGGGCAAAGTGGAGGGTGGGGAATGGGACACATCTGTAATTGTGTCAAGAATAAAAAAATAAAATTAAAAAGTAATTCTAGAATAATAGTACTGACCTCTGCTTGCACCTACACATCTTTCTTGTCTAGCAATAGAGCTGACAACCAGGAATTTTCCAATTAATTTTTTCAACTTAATATTGTGATTGAATTATAGAAAGTGTCTCCACCTAACGTCAGGTTTGCTTGGTCTTGTAAATAAACAGTGAGATTCCAGTTCATTGAATCATGACATTCAGTTAGAAATTTTCTGTGCAAATTCTCCTGGTAGTGTGTGGAAACTTAGTTTGTAGATGGATGAATGAGTACTGTTAGTTAGGACTTGTAACTAAGTCATTAATGAATAGGCATATTTCATGAATTATTTTTAACCATGTATTTTTAAGCCAGGTCTTTATGTAAGTTTAAAACTTGTTATTTTCCCCACTGGTGTATAAAATAAAACCATTAACTGATATTTGTACACTTACAATGTATTCATCATCATCTATGTAGCTGAAGAGACTTCCATTGATCTCTGCTATAGAACTTGCCATACTGGAATAATTATTTGTTTATTATCTCCAACACTAATGAGATTTTACACTTGTCAAGAGAAAAGATTTGTTTTATTTATCTTCATATGCCTGGTATCTAATACATTGCCTGACTTATAGCAGGTGTTCATTAGATATCTGGCGAAACAAAAATAATTTGTGTTCATCTTGATGTATCTGAGGAGTCAATAATCTGAAGTATTTAATAAATAATTCTTACTCTTCTCTCAGTTGTTTCTCTATGGTTGGCTGTGTATCCCAGATTACCCTGTGCTTCATTAGCATGTGAGTTCAAATGTAGTCATATTTGACTTTTTAACCCAAATTTTTAATATGACATCAGATTCAGGTCTCAAACAGGCCTTCAAACCCCTTCCCCATTGCAATTTATTTCTGGAAAATTCTAGGTGGTTTCTCATCAAATACTACTAGACATTGCTGTCTTTTTGTGATAAACGTCTGCTAGGTATTTGCCACTTTCACTCTTTCTCTTCTTTCTTGTGGAGGAGTGTGGGTACAGGGACATACTGCATTCCCTTTGTTTTTCTTTTTAATTAGATAGATAGATGATTGATAGATAGATGAGAGAGAGAGAGAGAATACCTACTATCAGTACTGCTAAATTAACATTTTGAATTCTCAATACCCTGAATCTACTTTGTGTTCTTCCACCTCTTTCAGGCCCAGATTTCATTCACCTGAATGGGAATGGCATCCATAGATTATGATTTTCCCTCCTTCCTTTCTCTTCCAAGTCTCTTCCAGGCTCCAGGCTCTTGGCCTCAAAAACTCCCTTCTTAAAAGAATTCCTGACTGGGTGAGACACCACCAGTATGTAAGACAGCTTTGCCAATGATTACCTATGGATTGGAAGCAGGCTTAGGGCTATAACTTAAGTTCCGTAGGGTCCACATTATTCTTTTCATTGATTCAGTTCACTCGCCAATTATTTTTAGGGTGTCTGCTACATGCCAGATACTGAGATACTTGTGAGCAAAACAATGTCAAGAAACTTCCCTCCTACACCTTGTATTCTAGTGAAGGGAGATAGATACATAACAGATGATTTTAGTAAGAAATAATAGCTAAGTAAAATATGTGTCGTATCGGATGGTGACAAAGGTTTTTAGTTCAAATCAATGAGAAAAGGGGATAGAGTGTATGAGATTGAGAGTAGTCAGGGACACTGTCTTTCATAAAGTGACATTCAAGTGAAGACCTAAGAAGGGGAGGATGGGAGCAGAAGGGATATGTGGAAGGAAAGCTGACCAGGCAGCAATACAGGGACAAAGGCTCGAACATGTTTCAACTAACTTAACCAGTGTGCTTCATTATTAATCGAACTATTGGTATCCTAGGGCAGCCACTTATGAAGCTGTGCAGTTGGAGCTATAACTTCATTATTTAAATCTTAGGGTTTCAAACCCTCAGTTAACTATGAAATATCACAACACAACTTACATTGAACTCTTAACCAGCAGGGTTTACTTTCGTATGACTTAGATTGAAGTAAGTCTTAATTATAGTAAAGAGAGTTTTCAGTGCAAATATAGAATCAAAATATTTGACATCTACTTAGATGTAGAATAAGAATAATAGAATGGAAATAAATTTTGAAAAAAGTGTTATATTCTCATTTCCTTTGAGAAATTTTATAAATAAGAAATAATAAAACATTTAAAAATATGTTTTAAAAAATCTTGGAAGTATGGCATATGCCAAAGAAAAAGATACTTGTCTAAGCTCTTAAACACAGCACTGGAAAGATAATGTTGAAAATATAGTTGACACTTGAACAACTCTGGTTTTAACTGCATGGGCCCACTTTACGTGAATTTTTTTTTTTTTTTTTTTTTTTGTTAAATACTTGTACTGTTTTTAATTCATAGTTGGGAGTCCACAGTGTAGCCTGCCAACTGAATGCACTATGTGCCATGTAATACAGGGTGCTTGAGCATCCGCAGATGTGGGTATCCATGGGAGCTTTGACACTAATCCTTGTGGAAACCACAGGACAAGTTAAGTGTTTGGGGCGTCAAAATGTATACATGGAATTTTGGCTGCATGGGGGTTGATGGCCTTAACCTCTGTGTTATTGAAGGGTGAACTGTATATGTCTGTTTTTTAATCAGACCACAGACTATGTGACTTTAACAAAACATTTATATTACCCAATTTTCAGTTTGGGATTAGTACCATGGGTGAAGACAGGAGGCTAGTATCAACACCTTTACTTGGTAGAAAGAATTTAACAACATAATACTATAATAGATACTTTTACTTTCCAAGTAAAAATAATTAATATAGAAAAGGAATTCATAGGGCCTGGCACTTGAACATTTTTTCCTATATCTAAAATTTAAAGATGTTAAAGAAATTAACATATTATAAAAATTTAACTGGACTTTTCACAAGTAGATAATTTTCTTTTTATTTTAAGTGACATTATATTAGTTTCATAATGACTAAATATTAGTATATATTTAAAATAACACAATAATTCTCATTAACATTCATCACTGTACATAATTACATTTTTTCTTGTCATAAGAACTTCTAAAATCTACTGTCTTAGGAACTTTCAAATGTGCAATAGAGCAGGAGTCCCCAACCCCCCCAGCCCTCTTAGGAGCCAGGCAGAGGGAGGCTGGCCTAAGCTCCGCTGCCTGTCACCCCATCCCTGTCTGTGGAAACACCGGTTCCTAGTGAGGAAAATGTTGGGGACCGCTGCAATAGAGTAGTAACTATAGTCACCATGTTGTGATTTCATCCCCATGACTTGTTACCCCTTTACCCCTTTTTACCCCTTTTACCCCTTTACCCCTTTTACCCCTTTTGTAACCGAACAAACGTGGGGTTTGGCTGCCCACAGTCACACATAGACACATTTCAAAGACAAGGTTAGTGGGGAAGGAAAGAGGTCTTTATTAAAATATTGCAGAACTTGGGGAGTAGGGGACTCCCTGACTACAGGCCAGCCTCTACCGCAAAGCACAGACAAAACCCACTTGTTCCCAAATGGCTGAAACCCCAAACCATGCCCAGACACCCGACTCCATCCTTATCTGTCCTTCAGGGGACAAGGCTGCTAGGTGGACAGTTCTCAGGCTTCAGGCTCCCTGGAGTCCATGGGTGGTGCTGTCACTGGGATAGCGATTCCGAAGCTGCTCCCATGCCCTGGCTGCGGATCTCAGAGGAAGAGAAGGGCAAGTCTCTGCCTTTTGTCTAAATCTCCCTACACAAACTTCTGCGCACCCCAAAAGGGTTTAGATTCTGCAGCCAATCCTGTCTTTTTCCCAGGCTGGACTGATAGGTCTTACTGTAGCGGTGCACCTCGCCCAGCTGCCACATTGTCCTTTAAGGTACACGTGTCACCAAGACTTCTGGTTTCCCCTTCGATCAGGCACCGGAAGGTGGTAGGAGGGCTTTTCCTTTGTCCATCGCTCTCTAGCCTCGCACAGACTCTGTGCAGGGCCTCCTCCTGCCGCTTCTCTGCCCGGGGTAGGGAAATCTCTCATCTGGAACCATGATGGCTTGTTTACCTGGGGAGCACAGCGTCACTTAACGCTGCCTTGGGGCCCCTCCCATCTGCTCCACCCATTTTGTTCACCCACCACCCTTTACCCACAACCACCAATCTCTTTTCTGTATCCCTGAGCTTGTTTTCTGTTTTTGTCTTTGTTTGTTTGTTTTGAGATTCCACATATAGAAGATTAAAAGATCATACCATAAGCAGGGGTGTCCAATCCATGGCCCAGGGCCCAGAATGACTATGAATATAGATATAGGTAGATGATAGATAGATAGATAGATAGAGGTACATATAAGGTTTTGTTTATCTATTTATTCATGGATGGTTACAGGTTACACAGGTTGTCTCCATGTTTTGGCTATTGTAAAGTAAGCTGCAATGAATGTGGGGCTGAATATAATTTTTCAAGTTAGTGTTTCTTTCTTTGATAAATACCCTGCAGTGGAATTGTTGAATCACATGGTAGTTATTTTTTTAGAGTTTTGAGGACTCTTATTACTGGTTTCTGTAAGGGCCACACCAATGTACCTTCCCACCAACAATGTGTAAGTCTTCCCTTTTCTCCACATCCTTGACAGCATTTGTTATTTTTCATGTTTTTGATGATAGCCATTCTGATTGGTATGAAAGGATATCTCATTGTGGTTTTGATCTGCATTTACCTGATGCTGAGCATCTTTTCATATATTTGTTGGCCATCTGTGTGTCTTTGGAAACATGTCTATTCAAAACCTCTGCCTATTTTTTTAATCACTTTTTTCTATTAAGTTATAAGACTTCCTTATATATTTTAGGTATTAGCCCCTTACCAGATACATGATTTGCAAATGTTTTCTCCCTTTCAGTAGGTTGCTTTTCCTATTTTATTCATGATTTCCTTTGCTGTACAGATACTTTTTTATGGTTTGTTATAATTCCCTGGATAAATCAAACTCCAAAGTAGATTGCTTGTCTAAATTACCTATATTAAATCTCCATAATTCTGTGACTTTGCCATAACTGACTCAGTCATTCCAGGTAATTTTTTAAAACTTCTTTTTCTTAATTTTACTTTTCTATTTTCTTGAGACATTTAATAAGAAACTAAGTATGTGATGCTACTCATTCTATTATTTCAGTTATTTTAGAAACATAAACTATATATACACAGCAGTACAAACCAAACCAAACCATTAAACATCCACTGTTTAACCCAAGAGGTAGATACAACAGAAAGTCTTTCCAGGTAGATTAAACGTACATGTAGACGATCCCTCCATTTGAATGAAGGAAATCATGTAAATTAAAACTGTGAGGATTTCCAGTTTGCCTCGAACGTACTTTTGAAATCTGTTGTGTTAGTTATCTCAAACCCCGCCCTTTCCCCAGACTATCATTGTTTGTCACCTACCTATCCCAGTAGCCTCCTTGTACTATTCTGTCTCTGTCCCTTCAAGTTCTATCCAGGCCTCTGTGGGCCTGTCCTGGAACTCCAGCACCCAGGGAGGACCACCCGGAGGTACTGAGTCAGAGGCAGCTGCAGCCTGAGGGTGGGAGTTGGGGGAGAGTCAGACCTCCTTCCATTGGAGCCAAGCTCCGAAGAAATGGAAAAGAGCCAGGCATTCAAACACTCTCTTTCTAGGTTTAACTGAGACAGAATCAGGACTTAAAGTGAGAAAACAACATTTTAAAAATGCAAATACAATCACATTATGCCTCTGGGTAGAATACATCAATGGTCCTCATCACACACAAGATTAGCCCCCAGGATTCATCTCATCTCCCCGTCCTTCCACTCAGCATTGGCCGCACTCATGTAGTTGCCTTCTGCCGGACACGTATTTCATATGTCACAACCAACATGTTCCTGTCTCAAATTAAAAAGTAAATACGTAAGTAACAGAAAATAAAACAAAAGCTTCTATAAGATTACAGATAGTAAATCCTACTATTTGAAAGTATTTATTTAAAGGCCATGACTACTTTAAATATCTTAAACATTTTTTGGTGGAAGTTCTCCAAATTATTTTATTTATACAAACTCCAATAAACTGCAAATGATTTTATTTATCAATGTGTACATTTGCATATACACACATATACACACATTTATACCACATTTTTCTGACTGATGAAGCATTTATTCTACTGTGTATAATTTACTAAAAAATTAGGATAACAATACAGAATACTTCAGAAAAGAAGTAACAGAAAATAAAATGTGCATTTGTCTTCATTCTAATTCAATCAATATTGTCTTTCAGAGTCTTACCCTCTGACCTGTATCTGGTGCATATTTGATATAATTGCAATCAACGTTAATACTCTTTCTGTGTTCTGACTTTAACTTTACATCATAGTTATTTTTAAGAAGTGGAACAGAACAATATTTTCAACACATTCATTATATTCCATAAAGTAGATATACTGTGATTTACCATATCATTGGTCATTTAGGTAGCTTTATCAATTTTAAATATGTAAGTATATGATAAACATATATTTTTTCATATTAGAGTTTCTTGGGATTATACTATTATATGGTTTTAAAATTTATGGCTAATAATAAATTACTTTCTGTCAGATAATATACAATGAACTTTATAATTAAAAATTTGTTAAAGTTTTAGTGTTCTGTCGTGGCTGACTTTTGAATTAACAATTGTATATATTTATTTATATTATTTAACTGAATAGGTTAGACATCTGACTTCTTAAGCAAATGAAATTGTACATAATATAATACTTTTCATCATTACCTTGTTCCTTATTTGGAATTTCAACATTATAGGAAACTATAAAGTAGCAATGCCTTCCGAAGGGATAGATGTATAGATGTGGTCACTGGTGTTGCACCTTTTGCATTTTTATCGGTTTTGAAAAGCTGTTCTGTCTTTCCCCAGATATCTTCTCTTACTTTTATATAGCATCAGCTTTATTTCCATCTTCTATTTTCTAATGTGCCATAGAGTAAACCAGATTGCTAAGCTCATTAAAATAACCTTGTTCAATATGCATCAACTGTGTGCCAGGCACTCTGCTAGTCTTTTAAGTTGTAAAAATTTAATCTTTAAATAAAGAGAGTATTATACTTATTTTTTAAATGGTTTCAATGAGACTAAATAATGAATTGTACAATTTATTATAATATACATACATTCTTTTCTTACTCCTTCCTTTTCTGTTTCCCTTCCTGCCCCTTCCCTCTTTGCTTTCTTTGTCTCTTTATCCACTTCCTACCACTGTCCTTGTTTTTGCACATTGCCTTCTTCTCAGCTAGTCTCAACTAGATGTACTTTCTCGAGGTTCACTATACTGATGTTAGGTAATATCGCATATGCTTGTTAATTGACTTACACTGTGATCCACATCTCCGACTCTCAGGAAATGTACTATCATTCTTCAAATTATCTCATTTTAAAACATTATCTCTTTGTTTCCTTTTCTTTGCTTGTTTGGTTTAAAATAATGATTTTATTTTTATCAAAGCAATAAATATTTATTGTAGGAAAAGTAAAATAGACATAAGCTAGAAGAAGAAATGACAAATGTTCCATAATTTCATTCAAATTACCACCTTAAAAATTCCCTTGTTTTCATTATTTATGAGATGATACAGTTACCTTTCAAATTTGCTTTTGAAAGAGTTTTTTAAAAATCATTTTTACCTATATTAATATACACTAATGATGGTAAAATACTCTCTTTTGTTAAAAAAAATAGCACTCTGGTATGCTTTAATTTCCCACCTACACTGGGATTTGTAAAACCAATTATTGTGAGCAAAGGAGCATCCCTGAAAGGAGTCACCCACACATGCCGTGTCTTTCCACAATGCCAGGTTTGCTAGGTGAGACCACCCCGATAAGCCAATAGTGTCACACACAGATTACACACAGGTAGGGGAGCTTCTGTGTGAGAAGTGAAAGAAACGAGTAGAGCAAGCATCTGGAGCAAAGTCCCTGTCACTTCTGGCTTCCTTCCACAGATAGAGAAGCGATCGTTTGTCTCAAGCCAGGTGACTACAGTGGTGGGTGGCACGCCCAGGTGGAGTGTGGATGTGACAGGGCTCTGAGCGTGACCTGTGGTGCAGCCAAGCTGAAGCCTCACGTGGCTGGAGCTCTGAGTTCTTGTAGCCCAGGGATAGAGACCCCACTCATGTCCCTGTCCAGATGTAGTCCTTATCCAAGTGCCCAGATTTGTGGTTTTGGGCATTCTGCACCCTTCCCAAGGGCATTTTTGTTACACCTCTTGTCATGGTACTTGACAAAATTGTCATGCTCACAGTGACTTCATATTGGATTGTCGAAAGTGTCTAAAGGTCCACTCTGCTCTCGCTCTATACACCAATTACAACAGTGTGTGTGTGTCTGTGTTTCCCTGGACCTGATCACATGACACCTAACGCCAGTGCAGATGTTATATAGAGAAATCCAGGCAACCTTTCTTTTTGTCTTTTCTTTACCAACTTCGTATTTCTGGACACTCGTCTTTTCAAATGTTTAAAAATTGATTTGAGACCTGATTCTTAAGCATGTTAACTTATCAAATCTCTAAGCTGGGACAAATATTTTAGTTCTACTCAGTATAGAGCTCTCCATTTCCCTTTCAGTTCAGTAGATAAATCTTTCTCTTAATATTTTATAAATGCCAGGAGTTAGTTAACAGTACTGAGATAGCATTAAACTAATCTCTTTGGTTCTTGACACAGCCTTTATTTTATTCTCTATCCAGGAGATATCACACATGCAGATCATATTTATATTTCATCAGAAACAGTATGAGCTGTGAATTCTTTGAAAAAAATATTGTATTTTGCAAAGAAGTTTTAATAGTCACAACGGGAAGTTTTGCAACCTTCAGAAAGCCAAATCTTCCAAAATTCATGAAATTCTTACCTGATTAATAGAGAGTAGTGGTAGGAAAGAAGCCAGAAAGCTAAGCTATGTATTTGATTGGCATTTAGGTCTACATTTTCTTCTTATTGAAGGTTAGTACTCCAGTCTCCTCCCTAATTAGCTAAGCAGCTGACAGGAACAAAGCAACCTGCTGGGATTTTATTCTTAGCTAAATATGTCAATTTTAAATAATGCATCAAGACATCTGATTTTTAACATAATGGTATTTTTGTCATTTGTTCGTTTTCCTTTTGAGTTTATTGTTTGTGGAACATTCTATAAACCTAGCCATGGCTTTGAGGATTATCTTCTTCCTTAGTTTCTTTTTTCCATGTTTTCTCTTTTGTTCTCTTTTCTTTCTTTCTTTTTTTAAAATTTTATTTATTTATTTTTTTAGAGAGAGGGAGAAAGAGCAATGTATGGTTGCCTCTCACATGGCCCTCACTGGGGACCTGGCCTGCAACCCCTGCATGTGCCCCTACTGGGAATCAAACCGGAACTTTTTGGTTCCCAGCCCTCACTCAATCCACTGAGCTACACCAGCTGGGTCTCTTTTTTTCTCCCTCCCTCCCTCCCTCCCTTCCTTCCTTCCTTCCTTCCTTCCTTCCTTCCTTCCTTCCTTCCTTCCTTCCTC
>PVJI01008813.1:0-68742 GCA_004026765.1 Micronycteris hirsuta
GGGATGGATGTTAGCAGGGGTTTCTTGACAGAACTATTACCTTCTAAATTTCTTGATATCTCTGGAAAAATATTTATTGCTATTCCATAGAGAGGAATGTGGTGTTTCAATTTAGCTTCTTCACAGATATTTATTAAGGATATTCTATATGAATAGCATTTTAAATAATAGTTTAGTATGCCTGCTCTTTATTTGTCTACCAGATACAGTTGCAGGAAAACCCATTTGTCATTCAAGAATCTACCTGTTTCTTTTAGCCACTTTCCATAGTACCACCCAAAATTAAACTAAATAAAAATCAATGTCATTGGGAAAAAAGGAAAAACAACCATTGTACAAGAGGCAAGTGAACACCTGAGCTCTCCATTTCTCTGGAGACAGTCTGCAGAGTCAGACAAGGTGGGAGTTCAAGTAATAATAGTTTACTTGTGAAAATCATTCCCCAAAGAGTCCTTAACAATAAGATTTCTGAACTTTCTAAAAGCCATATATATATTGGTGTGCCAGGGGTTTGAGGGCAGTTGCCAAATCTGTCTTTGAAGCCAGGGAAAGGCTATTGACTCTTCCTCAGATTTTTAGGGAAAATGAAGCTGAGCTATTTTTAGAGGGTGATTACTGTCACAATTGGGTTCTCTGAGGTACTTCAGCAGAAGACCATAATTAGAAAAGAGGAAATGACCTTTTATTCCAGTAAATGTTTAATATGAAACACTGTATCACATTATTGGGTTCCAGAACCTAAGGAGGGTATGTTCTAAAAAAAAAAAAAAGTACAGTATAATATTAGTTAAGATTGCAAGTTCTATACTAATAATCAATATTAATATTGAGACCTGGCTGGGTGGCTCAGCTGGTTGGAGCATCATCCAGTACACAAAACGTTGCAGGTTCAACCCCCAGTCAGGGCACATACTTAGCAGGTTCCACTCCTGGTCAGGACGTGAATGGGAGGCAACTAATCGATGTTTCTCTCCCTTCTTCTCTCTCTAAAATTAATAAACATATCCTTGGGTGAGGATTAAAAATATATGTATATATATTAGTATTGATAGTTCTATACTGATTTTTTCAGCTTTATTGGGATATAATTGTCATATTGTATTCACTTTAGGTGTACAACATAATGGTTTCATGTATTTATATATTTCAAAATGGTCATCAAAGTAAGTTTAGTTAGCATCTATCACCTCACAGAAAATTTTTTTCTTGTGATGAAAATTTTTAAGATCTACTCTTTGCTACTTTCAAGTATTACAGTGTTAATAGCTTCAGTCACCATAGTGTACATTAAATGGGAAGAACTTATTTGCAACTGGAAGTTCACACCTTTTGATCACCTTTACCCAATTTGCCCACTTCCTCCCACTCCTTCCCTTTGGCGTCCACTAATCCGTCTTTTATTATTATAATGTTTTTAGTGCAGGGTAATTTTAATCGGTATGTTTTATTGGTGAAGGAACCCTTTCCGGCCTCTTCATACTGAAATATGTGGTGTTTTTGAGCTTAGACATACAACTCAATGTTACTTAAGCAACCAAATTGCCAATTTGTCGTTGCGTGTTACAAAAAGGAAAATGAAAGCCAAGAAAAAATAAACTTTTACTTATGAAAAAGGAAGTTGCTGAAGGGCCTCCCCCTTTACAGGATACCACTGACGGGAGACCTGAGAACTGAGCCCGCTCAGGCAAATTTTAAGCAAAATTCACACAGGCGTGCCCCTCCTTCCCACACCCTCCACCCAGGAGCAGCGGTCGCCGGGACGAGGCCCAAGTGCCCCCGGAGCGGATGAGACCCGGAAGCGCGGAGGCCGGAAGGAGCCGAGGGAGCTCCCGGAGCCGCGCCAGCTCTGGCCCAACGTGCCCTGCGGGTGCTGCGGAGGCGGGAGCGGCGGGCGGCCCCGCCCCTGCCTCGGGAGGTGGGATCTCCGCCTTTCCCGCCTTTCCCGCCTTTCCCGCCAGGAACACCTCACCTCCCCTTGCCCCGCCCAGCCCCTCACCCCTTCTCGACCACGCGCCATTTCTGCTGCTCTGGGCGGTGCGGAGCTGATCTCCGGGCGGAATGCGGTGGCCCCCGGGGTGGTGGTGGCTGCTACTCTCTCTGCCGCCTTTGGCCACGCTGCCCGCGGGCGCGGTGCGCGGGGAGGAAGCGGTCGTGGCGGCGCTGTCAGGTAACCGTGGGCACTGCCGGCAGGCGCGAACACGCCCTCCCCGGCTCCTGGACTCGCAGTCTGCCAGGTCCGCGCGAGGGCGCTCCCCCTGCCGGGGGCGGCGAGGCCTGTGGTGCCAGTGGGCGCACCCCTGCCCCGCGCAAGGCTCACCACGCGGGCGCAGCCCGTCCCCGCGGCGGACCCAGCCTTCCTTTCTGCCTGCTTGGGCTTCCGTGATCTCTGCCGGGCCTTGGACAGTTTATGTTTTTAGGACTAGAAGCACCCACAGAGTTCAAAGTTTTATCCCAGTTCTCTCCTTTTACAGAAGCCGCAGCCTAAGGTCAGGGATGTTTTGATTTGTTCCAAGTCACACCGCTAGTCACTGGCACAGCTGACCCTAGGCTACCAGCTTGCAGCACAGGGCTTTGCATGATACATACATTTAGGTTGAAAACTCATTCTCTATTTAGCTTCGGCTTCGGCTTGGGAATATGACCGAAGTTCCCCTGCCCCTGACTGTGACCTTAAGCAAGTCACTTAACTGCTCACACATAAAACTCAAATAAACAAGAAATGGTAGCTGCTCGTAGTGTTGCTCATCCATTGCTCTCGAGATCCTGGCACAGAAGTTGTAACTCTAGATCTGCTACTAATTTCCTATGAGCTTAACATTTCTATTTCATTTTACTCCCGTTAAATCCTTTAAAAGATTTCCTGGAATCACTGCCCACCAATTGTCTCTCTTTTTCTTTTATTGATTCCAGAGGCGGGAAGGGAGGGAGAAAGAGGAGAGGGAAAGAAACATCAATCACTAGTACTGGGGACAGGACAGAAACCCAGGCACTTGCCCTGACCAGAAATCGGGCCAGTGACCTTTCGGGTTTGCGGGACTAACGCCCAAACAACTGAGCCACGCTGGCCATCCCACTGGCCCCCTCTAGTTGCAAAGGAGGCATCAGGTGTGGTCTTTTAGCTGCCCAGCAATCGCCACCCCAGTAAATCAGGGTTCTTTGTGTAAGGATAAGGCGATTATGAGATTTTGCCACAGCAGCCAACTAGAGGAAATCTTGGGGAATCACCTTGGGAAACTGTTTTACATCAGTATACATTGAATAGACATTTGTGGAGTGTTTCCTATCTGTTAGGCAGTGTTAAAGAGCTTTAACTGCAGTATTTTATTTGATACACATAGTAGCCCTGGGTGGGGGGTAGCATTGATAAACCCATTTCACAGGTCAGAAAATGAGTGCTTAGTAAGAAATGTGGCCAGCATATACTGATGAAAAAGTAAATCACAGTACTGCCAAGCAGGAGGGTTTTTGAGCATGGTAATAGCCAGAATAGTATGAGGAGCCCTGGACCAACACACAGAACCTGGTGTTCTAGCAGTCGTTACGTTCAGCCACCCATTTGTAGAATTACCTTGGTTCAGGCGCATAATCTTTTTTTTTTTTTTCATTTATTTTATTAGAGAGGGAGAGAAACATCAGTGTGTGGTTGACTCTCACGTGTCCCCCACTGGGGACCTGACCTGCCATCCAGGCATGTGCCCTGACAGAACCAGCCACCTTTTGGTTCACAGGCCTGTGTTCAATCCACTCAGCTACACCAGCCAGCGCTAATCTGTACAGACTATAGTTTTCTCATCAGTAAGATGAAGGCGTTATATTGCTGAATGTTTTCCAATATTTTCCTCACCTTTTTATTTGCCTCAGTGAATCCAATCTTTTTCAAGGTTTTGTCACCAGATTGAGTGTTAACATTTCACTCCTCTATTTTATTAAAGCTGAACCTAAATGCCTATCAGAGCTTCTGCCTGACACATGCAGGATGCCCATTGAGTTAATAAATTTGTAGCCCACAGCTAAAAAAAAAAAGCGATTTATGAGCCTTAGAGCGACATTTGCCATTCCAGATAGGCTTTACAAAATGGACCATGAAGCATCTTTGATCCTGTGGTGTGCCAGTGACACTGCTGGAACCTCTGGATTATGCTAAGACTAAGAACCACTGCTGCCCTCAAAGTCCTAGTTTTAATGAGGGGCCTTGAGATCAAACAACTGGTACTTCCTGTTAAATAGGGGCCATCGTTAATGTGAAAGGCTTAGAATAGGTGATACTTCCTGCTCTAAATTTCTGTCTCTACCACACATACACACCTTGTCTTGGGACGGAGAACATCTAGACTGAGGCTAGCGTTCTGTCACCCTATCTGAAGTCAAGTCAGAGGCAGTTGACACAGGAGGGGCAGGCCTGGCTGAGATGAAGAGAAACTTCAAGCCGAGAATCACCAGTGGTTTGCGATTGGGGGGAAGGTGCCTAGAAAGCACGTGTTGTCCTGTGATGAAGTTCAGGTCACTGCCTTGAATTCCCAGGCTTGAACTATAGCAGCAGTCCATTTGAAACCACAGTATTCAAATTCATTTATGGGAGAACAAAACTCAATACTTGAAGTTAAAATCATATGTAAATATGTATTAGCATGCGCTAATTTCAGTTTCATTCTCTGTGCATGTTCTTGGAGAAAAAAATTAAGAGTTATATTGAATTAATGTTAAAAAAAAAACAGGTTTAGTGGAATAGAGAAATTACCTTTGTAACTTTGGTGCTACATGCTAACTCCTTTGACCGGGTTTTTGCTTTTTTTCCCTATTCTCCTTGTCCCAAAAGAGAAGCAGTTATAGTCCAAATAGAGAAAGTGACAGTCTAATAAGTGATTTTATTATTCTGTTATAGTTTCACCTGAAGATATTTTTTCCTCATGTGAGGGCCATGTAAGGTTAAATTTTCAGGAGAAACCTTGCTGAAATATTTTTATGTTGGAGGTTGTTTAAGATCTGCTAAGGTTTGAGGAGTATTTGTGCTTTTTATTTTTGACATGCTCATATTCTACAATATAAGTAGGTGTGAGTATCACCTGCCTTTTTCTGAAGTTTTGACTGAATTCTTTACCTTATGTATGACTAAACTCTTTAACTTAAATTTATCTTTATACATTTAGGAAAACTAATAAATGGCAAAAGAATTAAGAAGGAGTGATTTTAAATTTATTAGTTAAAGCAGGTGATATGCAGCTGTCCCTTTTTATATATAATAGGTAGTCTTAGATCAATTCAATATTTATAAATTGAGTGGTATTTAAAATGAACTGAGGGATCTCATTGGTTAAGGTAATCCTGACTTAAATCCTCCGATAATACAAATAATTGTGCTTTGTCTTAGCAGTTGGGGCACAACTGCCCAGAAATATACCGTTCTCTATAATTCAGGTTTATTGAAAAGATGAGAGAGTCTGCCGAAGACTGTAGGGAGTCAAGGAAGGATGCTCATTTCATGGCTTAGAGATGCAGCTTTGTCGGGGTAGCCATAGTAAGAATGGCATTCAGGCTAAGTCCCCAGATACTCCTAAGTGCTTGGGAGATGAGCCAGAGCTGGGATAGCTCATACTTCCAGATCTTTCTCCTGATCTGAATCAGGTTTGAGGAAGTAAATACCTAGATTATGGGGTACCCTCCAGGGTGGAGACATATTTCAGCCCCAAATGGAAGCGGTAGCTCTCCCTAGGCAGCTGTTCTCTCCTGACCAAATGAATGATTATTGTATTTTTATGAATTCCTAGAAACTCTTTGTTTTCTGGATTGCATTGTAAGGGGATTTTGTTAATACTGTTGTGGGCCAGTAAGTCCTGCCGTAGTGGAATGAACCAGCTAAGACCGGGGCCACATGAACAAATGACACCTGCAAACAGCCTTCAGTGGGCTTAACCTGTGATAGAATTCAGATGAAGTAGTGAAGCTGGCTGCATTTCCTATTGCCCACCCTCAGGTGGAGATAGAGGAAGTAGAAACTGAACAATGAAATGTTTCTAGAAGAAGATTGAGAAAGGGAAGAGAGGCCTAGGAAAGACATACCTTTAATAAACAGTCTAAGACAGCGATTTTCAACCTTTTTCATCCCATAGCACACATAAACTAATTACTAAAATTCTGCAGCACACCAAAAAATATGTTTTTTGCCAGTCTGACAAAATATAGGTATCATTTTAACTCATTCACATTGGACAGCTCTTGTGTTGGCTGTTGTCATTTTTTTTATTTGACAGACTAAAGGAAAAGAGGTCAGTGCCCCTGACTGAAGAGTCGGGTATTGTGTGCTTTAAAAATTCTTGTAGCACACCAGTGTGCCTCTTGAAGCTGATCTAAGATGAAAAGATCTGGTTCTCTCTAGGAAGGCAGTAGGCCAGACATGATGTCAATCTCGATTGTCACAAGTCACTGTCTTATGCCTCGTCCAACTAGCCTATGCCTTAAGGTTCACGTGAACTCTCTTGGAGCTAGGCTTTTAGCTTCTTGTGGCTGTGAGTTTCTAATTTCTTAGATATTTAGGAATTCTTGCATGGGTTGATTGAAATTCATTCACCTTAGGAGAAAGGTGATAAAAATGAGGGCAGTCAGAGGACACCATGAAATGCTGACACATTGTTTGTAATGTCTTGTGTATTCTAGAGCAACTACATCTCAAAAGCCTAGACAATTTCTAGGGAGACACTGTTTGCAACATGCTTTCAGTAATGTTTCTATAGGTATCAGAAGGCCTGGCTGGTGTAGCTCAGTGGATTGAGTGCCGGCCTGTGAATCAAGGGATTGCCAGTTCTCATTCCCCGTCAGGGCATGTGCCTAGGTTGCAGGCCAGGCCCGCAGCTGAGGGCACTTGAGAGGCAAACACGCATTGATGTTTCTATAGGTATCAGTAGGACAACCTACCTCCATTAGTACTTACCTTAATCTGGTTGAAGACTCAGGTGAGATCCCAATTTCTCACTGGGAGTGCCCTTGCACAGAATATACTGATGTACTATGTACAAGGAAACAAGTAGGAACATTTTTTGAAAAATGTCGAGGCATCTTGAGGATAGGTGGGTCGGTGTGGCCAGAGCAGCCAAGCAGAGGGAAAGTTGGGGAGGTCATAGGTACCCAGGTCCTTGGAAAGGAGGGTGAATTTCATTATGGGCTCAATGAGAAGTAATGGAGGGTTTTAAGTAGGTCATTCATGTGCTCTGATTGAGGTTTTTGAAAGCCCTATGTGCTGATTAGAAAACAGGTTGTGGGAGAAATCATAGGGGCAATTCTGGAAGCAGGAAGACCAGGTACAAGGCCATTACAGTAATCCAAGTGCAAGAGGACTGTAGCTTGGACAGCAGAGAAGCATTACTCCTAAATTCAAACTATTGCACTATACTTAAACTGCACCATCATGCAAATATCAATGATTTAGGAGACAGTCTTAGGACCAAATGAAAAAAACCCTGGATTTGAAGATAGCGTTTGTTTGCAAAGCTCAGGCCCAAAGAGGATATTCCCTTAGACCACTAACAAGAGGGCAGTTCCCTGTTCTTATGGGAAGCGATGCAGCCCTTGAAGTAGGAGAGGGGACAGCAGGGAGGGACTGTGGTTGCCCCAACAAGGAAAGTCCCTGGCGCTGAGTATTTGTGTGGTAGTAGAAGTGACTGAAGAAAGAACTGGCTGGAAGTGAACGTTGCTATAATAGTCTGGGGCTGCTGGGGTCTGTGGACCTTAGACTTCATGCTGTTCACCTGCCCCACTGGAATGTACTCCCTTTCCAATGACAGGTAGGACTTCCTCTCTTGTTGGGGACCCCCAGCATACAGTTCTCAGCTCTAGCCGCCTGATTTAGTCCCATTCCTGCTCAGAGAGCCCACAGGAAACTGTGTGGAGGCAGAGCATGGGATATTGGAAGGCGCGTCCAGAGCCCTTCTTTCTATCTCGCTCTGCTGCTCACTAGTTGAGGATTTTTAATGTGTTTTAGTGTGTTCTCATCACAGTTGCTCGGGCTCTTCCAGGTTCTACACTGTCTTCTTTGACATTTGTCTTTTATATAGCTGGCTGCAGCCCTTTATGTCCCTGAAGTGCCTTCTCCCCCGTGCAGCCCTCGCCCGGGAGCATTTGCATCTCAGATATTCCTAAGAATACACTTCAGCATTGGTTGCTTCGTCTGTTGGTAGCACTGTGTCTGCATTCTCCCTTTGGCTCTTATATGTAAACAGACGATGCAGGAATGCATTTTTAATTGTTAGGGTCTTGTATTTAACAGCCTCTAAAGCTTTCTTCTCATGCCTTTTTAAGACCTGCCTCTTAACCTGGATTCTTGTAATTGCACCTTAGACTCTCAGACTCTGCAAGTTTGTTGGTATATTTAAAAACATATTCATTTCCTCAAAATGTTAACAGTGAAGATTAAATTATTTGACAGTGTCACAGTGGAAGATACTGGATCGTTGTGTGGCTTTCCTGCTTTGGTAGCTTTGTGACCTTTATGCAGTTATGTTTTAGGTAGTGGGCATTCACAATGTCCTTTCCCCAAGTCTGTCTTCACTTTTCTCCAGCTTAAGGCCAGGGATGCTTCTAGCCAGAACAGGGACCTTTTGGGGCTTGAATTCAATACTATTCCCTAAATGAATATAATTGTTGACTAGTTTTTACTGGTTACTCAATTCTTCCCCACCCTTGGTGCAGCAGGCTGTGCTTAACTTCGTTTGAGGTTTTTCTGGAGAAATAGCTGACCACACTTTCTTTAAGGGAATGGGGAGAAGGTAGAATTGGGTGTAAGTACCATTTCTGTGTGCCCATAATCAATCCCTGTAGTGGATACACCCTATCCTGGATCTAGAAGAATTGATTATTTTCATCTCACTTCATTTCACAATAAATTCAAATACAGCAGCAGATGAACCCTATCACTTTATAATTTTCTTGTGGCATTTAGTATATTTACCCACTCTAATCATAATGCCTATCTTTCTCTATTATATTGTGTTATGTTATATGTTAATTATTATATATTTGTATATTATATATAACATACACATATTTGTATACATACACGTGTATGTATCTATATCTGTCTCTAGTCAGGTTTCTCCTGTGCTGCAGACCTATCCATCTTCACTTAGTCCCACAAACCAAAATTCAGTATATCCAAAATTGAACTCATCTCTCCATTTCCTGCACAAGTTTCAGCCCGTATTCCTTATCTGGGTGAGGGACCTTGCCATCTCTCCGTTTATCAGAGCCTTCACATCATCTTGTTCTCCCTCATCTGATGACTCTTTAAGTGTGTCGATTCCACTCCCTAAGTGCTCTTCAATCTGTTTTTCTACCTCCTGCTTAGTTCATGTCTTGCTGGAATTGTTTCAGTAGCCTCCTTAGTGGTTCTGCTTTCAGTCTTCTTCCCCTCTAATATCTCATATCGCTTAAAGAACGCTCCTTCTAAAACATGATTGTGTTCCTGTGACTTCTTTATCAAACTGGTTATTCTCTCTTTGTTCCCACTGGTCCACTCTCTGCCCTTCCCTCCCCTGCTCAGTGCCTGGAAGCTGACTTCTATGGATTGTATCACCTGGACTTCTTCGCCCCTTGGCTTCCCACTGGGTTTGGCCAGTGAGAAGGGAGAGATAGGCTGAGATACCCATATCCTTACCCCACCATTCCACTGACGTTCCGACCGTGATTACATTCCATCAGACTAGCTCACCCCTCACCCCCACCCCCAGTAGCTCCAGTAAGGTCTGGTCCTCCCTTTACCATTTAAGGCCTAGGGCAGGGCTGTCAAACTTATTTTTACCAGGGGCCACATCAGCCTCGCGGTTGCCTTCAAAGGGCTGAATATAATTTCAACTCCTTAACAGGTAAGGAGTAGTGACATTTATACAGTCCTAAAATTATTTCAGCCCTTTGAAGGCAACCGCAAGGCTGATATGGCCCCTGGTGAAAATGAGTTTGACACCCCTGGCCTAGGGTGTTGAAGGCTTTCTGCTGTTGTTGGTGCCTTATCATCAATGCCTTAACTTAACTACAGGTGCATTAATTCTTTTCAGTTAAATCTTTTTGAGTGTCACCAGTTTCTTGCTGAGACTTTGGTACTTACCTAAAATTCTTTATGCTCTGCTTTCAGCATGAAGTCCACATTCTTTAGTGTAATAGTAACTACTTCTTACCTCTCTAATGGCAGGTGTTGAAATGCCCTCATGCATTTCCTACATTCCATGCTTGTGAATGGCTGAACCACTTCTGTGATTTCCCTCATTTGCATATTTTGTGCATACTTGCCACCCTACCGCTGACTTCTATTTCATTGCCTCCAACTTAAGTATTGAGTGCCTCACTCACATTTCCTCTCTTCTGGGAAGCTTCCCTCAATTCTTTCCCTCTACTTCAGGATTGAAGAAATGCCTATTCTTTGTGCTCTTATAGTGTCCTCCAAATGTCATAAAAAGATTGACACTGGACTGTGATTTGTGGTCTGTCTCCTGCTTGGTTGGGAGGACTGAAGTACTATAAGTACCACGTAGAAAAATTTATTGGCCAAAGAATATAAAACAGCTACCATTATCCCTGTGAATAAAAAAGAAAAAATAAGACTCTGGGAAATTAAATATTTAGGAAATATATTTTCTTTTCTATATCTCAGTTCCAATGTGCAAAGCTTTGAAGGAAATGGATTTAATTAGTACCTCTGAATCCCACTGTTACTGCTACAGCCAAAATTCCCAACTGGAGTGGAAGTGGAAATACATATGGTCAACTGTGCAGGTAAGACTGTTCTTTTAAATCATGTCTTAGGAACAGGGAATTAAAATGTACTATATCAAGAGTAGAAAGTAGCTTTCGTAGGCCTTAGAGCTGTGTATCAGTATGAAAGCTGACTTACGGATCATACAGAGCGGCTCAAGAGGAGGGGAATGTGGGAGGGGACATTTAATTCTGCATTTTCTTCACCAGCCTTTCTCCAAAGCACTCCAAATAAATATACTCTCTAAGTGAGTACACTGTACTTGCTCTGTAGACAGAGGTCAAGAAAATACCTTCTTGCTTACTTTCCAAAATAATTGCTATCCCAAGCCCCTCTAGAAATCCTGAGTTTACCTCTGATCCCAGGTATAGCCAAGATATAGTATTATTCTTGATAGCACAGTACTTTACCTCTTTCAGCATTTAACAAATATTTATTGAGCACCTACTAAGTACCAGGAATTTTAGCCTCTTAGGATACATCAGTAAGCAAAACATACTTCTTCCTATGATGTCTATACTCTTGGTGGTGGGGATGGGGCGGGGTAAGCTATGAATGTGAAAGAGAAGAAAATTATAAAACTAGTTAAGTGCTATGAGAAAAAGAAAATGTAGAGTAAGATAAGTGGATGAGGAAGATGGAAGGCAAATTGCAGTATTTAAAAGGAGTAGTCAGGGTAGAAGGTGACATTTGAATAAGATTTCAACAAAGTGAGTGCATTACCCAAGAAGGTATCTGGGCAAAGAGTATTCTAGGCTGTGGGTATAGTTAGGATATATTAATAGGCACACAATGTTGATTTGTATCATTACTGATCATTTATATGTCCTTTGATCACTTGGTTAAGGTTGTACCTGTCAATTTAGAATTTTACTGCTGTAAAATGACTAATTTCACCTATATAGAGAATGAATATTTTCAGCACATAATTTAAGATTATGTCAAGATCCAATTCCTCATAAAACTTTCATCACCTGGCTTTATTATCCATTAATGATACTTGCCTGAATCAGTTATCATGATGTTTGTCAAAGGCTGATTTTTCTAATTCCATTATTTCTTCTGCATTCATGAGTTTTTCCTCCTCCAATTTACTTATATCCACATAATCTCAGGGATTGCCAATCATTCATTGGGCTAAAATCCATTACTTGGGCTTTTTGATATTTATTTTGATATTCAAATTGCCCTAGATTTGGCCAGTAGGAGCCCCTTCAAACTAGCTCCTGTGAGCTTTAAACTTGTGCCCATTATTTGAGCACTTCCTTACCTTCTGGCAAACAAGAAGTTCCAGACTTATCTTGTAATTTTTTAGACCCAGCTCTGGAATCATATGTTTTTCCAGGGAGCATTCAGTGTTAGTTATGTTTATTGCTACTACACTATCATTGTCATATGTATATACACACATACATACCCATTCACCTGCAAGCATATCTATTTCTATCTATATCGAAAGCCATGAGTTCTACTTTCTCCAATTTTTTATTTTTTGAGTTAATTCTAGTCTTCCTCTTTTCCATATTTGTAATTTCCTTCTTAGAAAAACCTGGTTCCCATTATACTCAATATATTGATTTATTTGCCTAATCCTAGAATATACTGAAAATAATTTCATATTTGCTAAGCCATACCATCGTATAAAACAAATCTAGTAATAAGAGTTCAATATTTGTTTACAATGTATTTTTATCTTTATTTTGAGGGTATATAGTACAAATACTGGGCTCAGAAGTTACTTGGATCAATTTATTTCCACCCATCTTCCTTTAGTATGGTTATATTATTCATTTGAGATATATCTGTTTTTATTTGTTCCCATTTCGGGGTTGATTTTATTATTTTTTTGGTATGTACAATATCAATAAGTACACAAAGGTATTTTCAGAGACGTGTCACTGCCTCTCATATTCCTCTATGCAAACCCTTGTTGGTAGTCTCATCAGTTTCTGATATACTTTCCTGTGTTTCTTTTGGCAAAAGTGAGCAGCAATGCACATTTATAAACGGTGCTTAAAGTCATGAGACTAAGGAGTGTGTTTAGATGGAGAAAGAAGAGGACCGATGACCAAGCCTGGGTCAGTGACGAGGAAGGGCCAGCAGAGGAGAGGGAGAAGAAGCAACTAGTGAAGAAGATGCCCAAGAAGCCCTGGGGGAAGAAAGTGTAACAAGGAAAAGGGGGAATGATCAACGGTGCCAAATACTGTTGATGGATTGAATAAGATAAATGAGAATGAATTGATCGTTTGAATTAGGAACATGGAGGCCACTGGTGACCGTGTCAAGGACAGCCCAATGGGAACGAAAGCCTGACTGGAGTTGGTTGGAGACAATGGGAGGAGAGGAACTGCAGACTGCAGGGGAAAGTGGCATCAATAGAAGGCTTTTTTAATGAGAAAATGTCAGCATATTTGTATGCTGATAGAAATGGTCTAGAAGAGTGGGAAGAAGTATTATGGGATGTTTTTGAGTAGGTAAAGGTGGATCATATCCAGTGGAAAAGTTGGGGGCTTGCCTTGAGAATCGAGCATGCAGATATGTGTGGCAGAGTTTCCTCCCCACAGACCAGAAGCAGAACATGTGCCTGCAGATGCTAACAGGTGGCATTATGGGGTAGGGGCTGGTCAATATTATTTTCTGATGTTTTCCATGACGTACAAGGATCACCAGCCAAGACTGAGGAGGTAGGGGAGGTGTTAGGGAATTGATGAAGGAGAAGTTGTGAAATCCTTGTGGAAAAGAGTAAAAGAGTGACTGGGTAGGAATAGGAATGTGTGGTATGAGTGCCTGCAGCTTTCAGGTTCCATTCAGGTCCATGGTTATGGGTGTGAAGTACGACCACTGTATGTTTCTCCAGCATAGTCAGTGGCACAAATATAAGCATGGAATATGTGGAGGGTTGGATTTTGGAGATGGGCATCACAGAAAAAGGGATGCGAGAGTCAAGGGTACATGTAAGGCAGTGGTTCCTAATGATACATCTTGGAATTCAGCTGGATAAGGGGTTGAGTTCATCAAGAGGGTGAGGAGCAGGATAAAGATGCTTGATCTATGGCGGGGGTGGTCAAAGGCTTGCTGGAGTCGGGGTGCTAAAGGGGACATGCTGGAAAGATAGGAGGTGGTGGTCAGCCAGTGAGATGCGTGAAATACAACCTGTATTTGGGGCTTCAGTTGGGACTGACAAGGTCCAGCATGGGGCCACGGGAGTAATTAGCTGAGGGGCGTAGAGGACAAGAACAGAAGAGGAGAGGGGTTCAAGGAACTGAGAGGCCAGCGTATTGGAAGCAGTTTGGTGTGTATACCGTGTATGTTGAGAGAACAACAGTAAGCCAGAGACTGAAATCCAAGAGAAATGAGGGGCAGGTAGACAGTGGGTGGTACCACCTGATGCCTCAGATTCAAAGCTGTGCTCTCACTCTCCTTTTCAGGCTTGCCCTAATCTTGGACAAAGAAGAGAAATAGAGGACAAAGGCAGCAGCAGAGTTGCCATTTAATGGTAACTGGGTTGTCACCATGCTTGGCACTGTAGCTGGTGCTTTGCTGTGAGTCTTGAATGGGACCAGAGGTTGGGTTCTGGTCCTTTTTCAGGAGGCTGGGGAGAGAAACCAGAATTACGTGTGTTCAGCTGATCAGAAGGAATCACTTGTTCTCAGTCACAGTAGAAAATAGTGAATAGATAAACCCTATTCTCATATGTTTATCACCAAATAGTTTGCCACCTATTACTTTCTGTCTCTTCTTTGTTTACGTGTCCTTTGGCCATGATTACCTGCTAGAAGAGGGAGTTTAATCAATCACAACTCAGGGGAACAAACGTCCACTTTCCAAAACGTCTGTGCTGCAGTGCATGTAGGTTTATGCGTGGCTTCAGAACAATGCCACATACGTCTGCCTGTTCTTTACTCACCAGTCTTGGGCTCCCTTTACTCCTCTGTTTATCATTTTAAGAAACTTCTTGTGTTTATGGAGTTGTTTATTCTTGTTTTATAGGTGAAAATTACCAGTTCAGACCTGCTCAGTATTGTATATATCACAGAAAGACAAAATTGCCAGTATCCAGAAACCATTCTATCTGTTATCAAATGTGTGATTCATAAAGTTTGGGTACCAACTGACTCTCACGAAATAACCATAACCATTGATTCGTACTGGGAGACTGTGTGCTTCGCTGTGAAGCCAGTCAGAAATTATACCATACGGGTGAATCGAAACAGTAAGTCTGCTTTTATTATACTGGACTTTCTCGGGTCAGTTTTTCTGGAGTGACATTTCAGTATATTGACTTTTCTCTTTAGTCACTAACACTACATTGACACGAAATCTTTGTTTTGTGTATGTGTCTTTTTCACTCCAGTTGTGGATTTCAAACTCCTCCTTGTGTTTGTGGCAGGCATTTTCCTTTTTTATTATGCAAAGACCTTGAGTCAGTAAGTATACATTTTTACTTTCTTAACTTCGTGAATCAAAGAGTATAGGACATATTTGACGCTATGCTAAATGTTACCACACTAGTTTGTAGGTAGTTCTTTCTTTAGGTTTTGCAAACAATAGGTCTGAAACTCATGCTTGAAAAGCCTTTAAAACCAGTAATAGTTATTTGTATAGTTACGATATGTTACAGGATGCTTCCTCATGCATTATTTTGTATTATGTATTAATATATATTATTTTAATTTGTATAATCCTCTTCACAGCTTTGTGAGCTCTGTATTATTGTTCTCATTTTGTAGATGAGAAAACAGTGATCTGTCGTCACATGACTAGTTCTTGCCAGGGCTCAGATTTATACTCAGATTTTCTGATGCCAGATGCCTTGCTCTCTCTGTTATATTCAGGCTGCTTCCAGATTTGAGGCACTGATACAGAAGACTGAGTTTAACAAATTTCTGTTAAATATATTATGCTAATATTTTGTTTCTAACAACTTCACTAGTGAGAGGAATCTCTTTCCAATAACATTTTACTTCTTGGCTTGCTATTCATAACATTGTTTACTTTTGAGCTTTTCCTTATTACATAATCATGTATTTAATATCCATGGTCCTCATAAATGGGATGTTGCTTATAGAGCCGGAAGTGTGAAGTTCAGACTCAGAGGCACTGAGCTGGAATCCTGAATCCTCTAGTGAGCAGCTATTGACTTGGGGAAGATCTTTAACTTCTTGGTGCCTTCGTTTACTTCCCTGTAAAATTCAGACCCGGATAGCTGTTTCACGGGGCTGTGGCGTGTGCATGTGAAGCTCTCAGACAAGTGCCTGCTACATGATAGGTGCTCAAATATCATTGTTGGACCAGATTCTGAACAGAAGATAGCCCAGACATTCTATTCTGAGTTAGTGACAAGCTATTTACCATAAATTTCAGGTAGAGATTTCATTTTATAAGAGTATGGCTGGCTACTGTCAAGTTAAACATGTTTTTCATAATGAAAGTGGGGCTTGTCATTTAAATGGCTTTCATCTGCTTGTCTTGACAGAAGCCCTACTTTTTATTACTCTTCGGGGACTGTGCTAGGTATTCTGATGACGTTTGTCTTTCTCCTGCTGCTGGTGAAAAGGTTTATTCCAAAGGTATGTATACTGTGTGCAGATGAATAAAAATGGAAATCAGGATATCCACAGACATGAAAAATTGATCAAATTAATTCACATTGATGATGACAATTCCTAATTCAAACTATATTTCTACATTGTATAAACTGGCTTTAAAATGTATCTTTTTCTAGAGATTCCATATTTACTTGTTACTGTATGTAGGCTTACATATTAAGTCTTAGTGGTACTCTTTTTTGAGACCCTTTTATTTTCCAGATAATGTGTTTTTCTTATGACAGGGGCTCATTCTATGCTAAGTGAAAATTTCTCCTGTCTTGGTATAGCTGAGAACTCTTACGATGCTTTGAATAACACTATTGCTACATTGGGGATTTCTTTATTATTATTAGTTCCCCAAAACAGAATGTTTTATGCTTAGTTGAGGATAAATAGTTGTTCGTGATGGTAATGTTGTAATTTTTCTGATTAAAGCTTGCAATTCCAGCATTATTTTGAGATAAATTTATTCTTTAGAACAGTGCTTCTCCAACTTTAATGCACATGCAAGTCACCTGAGGATCCTGCTGAAATGCAGATTTTGATTTAGGAGGCTGTGGTGGGGCCCAAGAGTCTGCATTCCAGCAAGCTCCCAGGTGATGTCAAAGCTGCTGGTTCATGGACCATACCTTTAATCAGACCCTAGAGAGTACTGAATTGACTTCAGTGCAGTTTGATGTAAGAAATGTCTAATACAAAGGGTTTATTTGTTTACTTCTATTTTTATGAGCGTGAATGAACCAAAAACTGTGCCATTTATTTTCTCCCACACACAGTATAGCACCTTTGGGGCTTTAATGGTTGGTTGTTGGTTTGCTTCAGTGTATATGGTGTACCTATTGATGGAAAATCTGAAGTGGCTGTGGTATGAAAACAGAATATATATTTTAGGTAGGTAAAATTTTTTAAAAATACATTCAATTATTGGAAAGCTGAAAAGTACAACTAGAGGCCTTCTTTTGGCATATATTTCCAGCATCTAAATTTTCATTTTGAACTAAGAAGTGTTGTTAAAAGTAATATTTTATTCCCATAGTTGATGATTTTAGTTCATTAGATCTTATTTTAGGCTCTTTCCTTATGACATCCTACTGAGTTTTCTATACTATTGATCAAAAGAGCAAAATGTTATTTGCCCCTTTTGACTGCATATGCTTTTTTTTGAATTGTAGTTGAACTCTGACCACATCTAACTTGTAATCAAAAAATTTCTCTAAAATGTGGCTCTTTATATCCTTTTCTTGATGTATTCAGTATGAAAGATGAGAAATCCTAAATATAAACGACTAATGAAAACTTGACTTTTCAGAAACAGAGAGGCTATTAAGAAACCACTTGACCCAGGCTGGTGTGGCTCAGTTGGTCAGACCATGGTTTTGGGTTCGATTCCTGGTCAGGGCACAGGTCTAGGCTGTGGGTTTGATGCCCAGTCAGGGTGCGTGCGGGAGGCGACCAGTCAGTGTTTTTCTCTTACATCAATGTCTGTCTCTTTCTCTCTCTCCCTCACTCTCTCCCTCTCTTCCTCATCCCCTTCCTCCCTCTAAAAGCAATGAAAAAATGTCCTTGGGTGAGGATTTTAGAAAAAAGAAGAAAAGAAACTATTTGTTCTCCAAAAAAATTAACTTTTTCTAATTATTTTTAATTGGAAAATAATGGAGAATGAGAGAATTAGTTTTCTTCTAACCCTGAATTTCTCACATAAGTTTACTTATCCAAAACAAAAGCAGTAAATTTTTTGTTTCACGTTAAGATTTTATGTTTTCAGTTCATTTTTCTTTTTATTCTAGAGTATTTTTAAAGTAAATTACTGATATCATGATGTGTTCCCCAAAATCAGTGATTTTCAACCAGTGTGCCACAAGAATTTTTAAAACATGCCACCATACCTGACTATTTAGTCAGGAACACCAAACCTCTTTTCCCTTGGACTGTCAAATAAAAAAAATTATAATAGTCAACATAACAATAGCCATCGGGTGTGAATGAATCAAAATTATACTTATTTTATTTTTGTCAGATTGGCAAAAAAAATTTTTGTGTGTTGCGCATAATTTTAGTAATTAGTTTGTGTGCTATGAGATGAAATGGGTTGAAAATCGCTTCCTTAAATACTTCACTAAGCATCTAAAAAAACGAGAGCATTTTCCTCTATAGTCAAGCAAGTACTAAATCTAAAAAATAACTAGTAATTAACATGAAATTATCTATTACTCAGACCATGTTTAAATTTCCTAAATGTCTTTGATGGTTGGTTTTTATAAGCTGGGATATAGTCCACAATCGCATTTTGTATCTGTTATGTCCTATATCTTTTAATCTATTACAGTCTTTTTTCACAGTGATATGTTGAAGAGACCAAGCTAGTTGTCCTGTAGAATATCTCACAAGGATTTCTCTGATTACTCCTTTGTGGTATAATTTAACTTTGTTTCTCTCTCCCCTGTATTTCCTGTTAATTGGAAGTGAGATCTTGAAGCTTGCTTAGACACAATGAAACACTTGGTGGAATATCTAAGAAGCCATGTGCACTTTACTGGATCACACAGGGGACACAGAATACCTTATCATCTCACCATTATTAATGCTGAAACTGAGCACTGGATTGCGAGGGTGACAGCCTGTTACCTCCACTGTAAAATTATATTTTTGTGTGTGTGCCTAGATAGTAAAAAAGAAAAATAGGGTTTGTAGCACACTGTGACATATGCTGAGGCTTATCCCTGACCAAAGCAATCATAACAACATTTGCACTTTAGGACTCTGGACTAAAAAATAAACATATACTATAATAATTTATGATTATACATCCTTAATTATTGCAAGTCAGCCTAGTATCTCACATGGAAGGAATAACTAGCCTTAATGCCTTTTTCAGTTTTACTCCTTTGGAAAAATAAAATAAAAATAAATTTTTTTTTCTGGTATGTTCTTAGGTTTCAGTCAAGGCTCTGACAGGTTTTTCACATAAATTTTCAAGTTCAGATTTATATTAGTTTACATTCCTCTGCTTTTACAGGCTATGTCTTGACAGCTGGATTTTTCAGCTTTGTTCTTTGTTACAAACACGGGCCCCTGGTTGATGAGAGGACCACACGTCTCCTGACGTGGGCCCTGCAGCTCCTCGCCCTGTTTCTCATCTATGTTGGTGCCGCTGTTCCTCAGTTCGCATATGCAGTTATGATCCTCGTGCTGTTGTCCAGGAGCCTGCACCGCCCAGTGACAGCACTCAGTTATATGATGTGGTATGTACCTTTTTTCCTGATAAATTTGACATCTTGAGCTCTGGTTTTATTTATTATTTGGGGGAATTTTTGGATGTATCATATTTAATCTCATAATTAACTACCCTTCGTCTGGAGATTTCCCTCAGAGAGAGTGGAGGATAGAGAATGGAAGCATCTGATCTAATCTCCTCTGCAGTCTTCAGAGGTGCGCCACCCATCACTAGGTTATTACAGCTCACCCAGAATTCACTAAAATCAGTGGCAAAATTACTTGGGCTCTGGTTACCTAAAATTTCTACTTTCGTTCTATATTTCCTTGCATTAGGGCCAAACACTGCTTTAGAGGTATTTGTTGTATTTATGAGATAAGAGTTAGGGAACAGAAATGAATCATAAATGGTAGAAAGGTATTATTTATATTTAGGACTTTCTTTTCTCTTAGGTTTTAAGTTAAGGCTTAAACCTTTTGAAAGTATAGAAAGGTGAAGTAACTTCTATCGTGATAGCTGTGTTATTCGTGTCTGTCCTCATTCACTGAGTCTGACTGAACACCTGTTTTCATGTGAGGTGCACAGATTAAGGATATTGTCCCTACCCTTGAGGTGTACTTGCTGAGACAGAGGCATACACTGTCATACATTTGAAGTGTTAAAATAGGCCTGCCCAGGGACTGTGGCATATGAAGTTCAGGAAAGTTTCCGGAGGTGATATGACAGGGTTGAATCTTAATAAATCAAAATAGCCAGATTCATTAAATGTAGGAAGGGCTTTCCTGACAGAGAGAAAGCCCAGTTTGGCACCATCACAAGACAGGTGAGTGCGATGGGCTTTGGATGGGTCATGGAGGCATCATAGGCCATGCCAATAAACCTAGTCTGATCCTGTGTACAGTGGAAGGAGGGAACCGGGATGCATTTTGGTCAGTGCACCCTGACTGATGCCTAGTCAGGAGTTACTACCCAAATGCTTGGGCCCCCAGGAGGTACTGAGCGAGTGATGCGAGCGGGGGTAAGGCAGCGGGGTGACCGTGACGACGATGGGAAATTTTACAGTGCAGCTTCATTGAGAATGGGGCAGTTACCACTCAGCTTGAGCTGATCGTTGCCTGTGGGAACATGGGCCCTACTTTACCAGATCTTCTGGTTTTCTAGCAAAGCTAGGAATGTGGATTAGAATGTGAGTTCTGATGATTTTTAAATGTTGGCAACTAATCTGAAAATAAAATTATTCAGTAAGCAAAAGTCAAAGTTGAGACCCTGGTCACTCATCAGGGATGTGGTCCGTCTGTCATCTGGCAGAGGGTGGATGTAAGGGGAGCGTCTGGGCGGGAGACGGTCAGACGTCACAATGCTCCCGGCAAGAGAGGATGAGGACCCAGAGTCAGGCACTGAGGCCAAGGCTGAAGAGGGAGTTATAAATGTTTCTGAGGTAAACTTGGCTGAAACAAAGGAGACACTGTGGTAAGTGGTAGTTTATGGATCTAGTGACTGCATGTGTGGTGATGTCGCAGGTTCAGGAGTACACCAGTGACAGAGCCCTCATGCAGAGGATGTGGGTGAGGCTGAGAGGCAGCAGGGCCAAGTTGGAGGGGCTGTTGCTGGTTGATCTCTCTGCCCTGTGGAGGGGCTGTTGCTGGTTGATCTCTCTGCCCTGTGGTCCCAGTGTCAGGACCCGACAGTGACTGGGATGACCAGTGGTCCCTCTGCCAGGAGGATGCTGACCACTTCACATCCTCCAGGCCTCTGGCCATCTGCCAGGCTTGTATTTTGAGGAACCCGGGATAGAATTTTTTTGTACGATGGTTCTTTTAAGCACTTGTGCATTCTGCTATCATGAATATAATGATCAAAATGTAGTATAACTTCCTCAAATTTTCATTTTGCTAGTGAATAATTATGTGAAGACCTAGGAGACAAAATAAGAATCTATTTATAGGTTAAATAATAAACCAGAGAAATATTACCTTGGTTTCTAGAGCACTTTGTAGTTTGCGAAGAACTGTCTGAATGTATTTTAATAATATATGGTAGCTATTTTTTATGTTTATTTTTTAAGTATATTTTATTGATTATGCTATTACAGTTGCCCATTTTTTTCTCCCCTTTATTCCCCTCCATCCTGCACTGCCCCCACCCCCACCGACCAGCATTCCCCCACCTTAGTTCATGTCCATGGGTCATACATACAAGTTCTTTGGCTTCTCCATTTCCTATACTATTCTTAGCCTCCCCCTGTCTATTTTATACATACCAATTACTCCTCTTATTCCCTGTACCTTTTTCCCCCCCTCTCCTCCCTCCATCTCCCTGTTGATAACCCTCCATGTGATCTTCATTTCTGTGATTCTGTTCCTGTTCTAGTTGTTTGCCTAGTTTGTTTTTGGGGGTTTTTTTATGCTCAGTTTTTAATAGTTGTGACTTTGTTGTCATTTTACTGTTCATATTTTTTATCATCTTCTTTTTCTTATAAGTCCCTTTAACATTTCATATAATAAGGGCTTGGTGATGATGAACTCCTTTACTTGTCCTTATCTGGGAAGCATTTTATCTGCCCTTCTATTCTAAATGAAAGTTTTGCTGGATAGAGTAATCTTGGATGTAGGTCCTTGCCTTTCATGATTTGAATATTCCTTTCTAGCCCCTTCTTGCCAGCAAGGTCTCTTGAGAAATCAGCTGACAGTCTTATGGAAATTCCTTTGTAGGTAACTGTCTCCTATTCTCTTGTTACTCTTAAGATTCTCTCCTTATCTTTAATCTTGGCTAATGTAATTATGATGTGCCTTGGTGTGTTCCTCCTTGGGTCCAACTTCTTTGGGACTCTCTGAACTTCCTAGTTTCCTAGAAGTCTATTTCCTTTTGCCAGATTGGGGAAGTTCTCCTTTATTATTTGTTCAAATAAGTTTTCAATTTCTCACTCTTCCTCTTCTCCTTCTGGCACCCCTTTGATTTGGATTTTGGTATATTTAATTGTCCTGGAGGTTTCTAAGCCTCTCCTCATTTTTTTGAATTCTTGTTTCTTCATTCTGTTCTGGTTGAAAGTTTTATTTCTTCCTTCGGGTCCACACCGTTGATTTGAGTCCTGGTTTCCTTTCCTTCACTTTTGGTTCCTTGTACATTTCTCTTCATTTCACTTTGCATAGGCTTCACTTTTTCCTGTATTTTGCAACCATACTCAACCATTTCTGTGAGCATCCTGATTACCAGTGTTTTGAACTCTGCATCTGATAGGTTGGCTGTCTCTTCATGGCTTCATTCTATTTTTGGAGCTTTGCTTTGTTCTTTCATTTGGGCCATATCTCTTTGTCTTGTGCTTGTGTTATGTTGTAAAGGGTAGAGCCTTAGGTATTCATCATGGCGGGTCAATTCATGTTACTGCACTGTGGCACTCTATATGTGGGAGGAGTCCGAGAGCAATGCCTCTTGTTCGGCTCTCGGTTGGCTTTTAGTCACTTCCCCTGCTACCCACAAGCAAATCTGGTTCTTTGGTGCTGATTCCGGGTAGGTGGGTTTGTGTGTGTTCTAGGACCCTGTGAGTTTCTCCAGTGAACTCTCCTGAGAGGCTGGGAGTTTCTCCTGCTGCGACAACCCCCACAGATTTTTACAGCCAGAGGTTTTGAGGCTTTCTTTCCCTGAGCTAGAACCCTGGGTTGTGTGGTCTGTCTCGCTCCCTGGTTGTTCCTCCACTATTTATTCACACGCATATGTGGGACTGCCAGCTGCCATCTTGCCTGCCTAGTCCACCTTGCTGTATGTCCTCTCTACCCTGGCTGCCCGTCTCCACCCATCCTACCAGTCTGAGTGAATGTTTCTTCTTTAATTCCTTGGTTGTAGGTCTTTCATACAGTTCAATTTTTTTTGGCAGATCTGTTTTTTTGTGTGTTTAAATTTGTTGTTGTCCTTCTTCGGAGGCAAAATGTATCTACCTATGCCTCCATTTGGGCTGGAAGTGCCAGATCCTATTATTTTATTACTATTATTATACTTAATTGAACACTTACTATGGACTACTCACTGTGCTAATGGCACTTTATACAAAATATTTCATTTAATGTTACCTCATATGGTAGATGTTACTGTTTTCAGTTTTTTCATATGAGCAAACTGAGGCTCAGAACTGTTAAGAAATTGTTCCAGTTCACACAGTGGGTGAACCCGAAAGCCAGGACTGTGCCTCAGTCCTCTGGTCAGAGGCCAGGGTTTTTCCTCTAAGGACACCAGCCTAGGCATTCAGAAAAGGAGAAGGAAGAAATGTCAGTAGTTCCCTAATCCAGCATTTCAACCACCAGACAATCATTAAAAGTTAAAATATTTCTCAGGTCCCTATCCTCAGAAAAATATATATTCAATACACCTGCTGGTAATTCTGATGCTCATCCAGATTTTGGAATCTCTGGTTAAATTAAAATTTAAGCTACCCCAAAATATTTTTTAAAAATTCATTTATAAATTTGTACGTTAAAATCTCATCATCATTACCATTTTTATGAGATTGTTTCCTTTAGGACCTTCCTGTTAGGACAAAATTCTAGTCATGAGCCCTTCAGTATGTAGCAAAGCAAGAATTATTATAAGTTATTGTACATACATGACCTTTGTACAGTATTTACTCCCTCTGTCTAGGATTAGTCAGAATCACCACCACTAGGTGGAGGTGCCATCCCACAAATCCTTCTGCTTTTCTCTCTAGAAGATAAGTGGTGAATGATTACTGGGACTCCATAAATGGACATCCCAAAGGCTTGCTTCTGTTAGTGCCCAAGAAAATCAGCAGGCCAAGAATAAAGAAGCCAGACTTTTAATTGTCTGGTTGTATGATTAGAAATCACTGAGGAAGAAAGATACAATTAACATTTCTATTGGAAATTTATTTTTTAGGTATATCTTATTATGTTATTACAGTTGTTCCATATTTTTTCTCCCCTTTATCCCCACTATGTCCTGCAGCCCCCTGCCCTCCAGCATGTCCCCACCCCCTAGTTCATGTCCACGGGTCATACATATAACTTCTTTGGCTTCTCCATTTCCTATACTATTCTTAACTTCCCCCTGTCTACTTTGTACCTACCAGTTATGCTTCTTATTCCTTGTACCATTTTTCGCCCATTCTCCTCCTTGCCCTCCCCACTGATAACCCTCCATGTGATCTTCATTTCTGTGATTTTGTTCCTGTTCTAGTTGTGTGCTTAATTTTTGTTTTTGTTTTTTAGGTTCAGTTGTTGATAGTTATGAGTCTGTTGTCATTTTATTCTTCATAGTTTTTTATCTTCTTCTATTTCTTAGATAAGTCCCTTCAACATTTCATTTAATAAGGGCTTGGTGATGATGAACTCCTTTAATTTGACCTTATCTGAGAAGCACTTTATCTGTCTTTCCATTCTAAATGGTAGTTTTGCTGGATAGTCATCTTGGATATAGGTCCTTGTCTTTCATGATTTGAATACTTCTTTCCAGCCCCTTCTGGCCTGCAAGATTTCTTTTGAGAAATCAGCTGATAGTCTTATGGGCACTGCTTTGTAGGTAACTCTCTCCTTTCTTCTTGCTGCTTTTAAGATTCTCTCCTTATCTTTAATTTTGGGTAATATAATTATGATGTACATTGGTGTGTGCTTCCTTGTCAGTTTCTTTGGAACTCTCTGGGCTTCCTGGACTTCCTGGAAATCTATTTCCTTTGCCATATTGGGGGTATTTTCCTTCATTATTTGTTCAAATAAGTTTTCTATTTCTTGCTCTCCCTCTTCTCTTGGCAGCCCTATGATTCAGATATTGGAGTGCATAATGTTGTCCCAGAATTTCTGAAGCCTCTCCTCATTTTTTTAAATTCTTGTTTCTTCATTCTGTTCTGGTTGGATATTTATTTCTTCCTTTTGTTCCAAATCATTGATTTGAGGCCCAGTTTCCTTCCCTTCACTGTTGGTTCCCTGTATATTTTGCTTTATTTCACTTTGTTTAGCCTTCATTTCTTCCTTCATTTTGTGACCGAGCTCAATCAGTTCTGTGAGCATCCTGATTACCAGTGTTTTGAACTCTGCATTAAATAGATTATCTCCTCGTCACTTAGCTCTTTTTCTGGAGTTTTGATCTGTTCTTTCATTTGGGCCATGTTTCTTTGTGTCTGTGCTCCTGTTATACTGTAAGGGATGGAGCCTTGGACATTTGCCAGGGCAGGGCAACCCTCTTGGCTGGGTTGTGGCACTGTCTGTGGGGGAGGGATCAGAGAGAGAACAGTGCCGCTTACTCACTCCTCTCTAGCCCCACTTTTCAACAGCTCTTCTGTGAGACTGGAAGTTTCTCCTGCTTTCCCAACCCCTACAGTATTTTATCGCTAGAGGTTTTGAGTCTTTAGTTTCCTGGTGAGCCAGCCCCTCCCCGCCTGTGGGACCCACTGCCTTGCACAGGTCCTGTCTGCCTGCCCAGCTGCCCATCTCAGCTCCCTCCTACTGGTCTAGATGAATGTTTCTTTAACTCCTTGGTTGTCAGAGTTCCATACAGTTTGCTGTTTTGGCAGTTCTGCTTTTTCATTGTTTTTCAGTTGGTTGTTATCCTTCTTTTGGTTGTGCGAGGAAGCATTTCTACCTACTTCTCCATCTTGGCTGGAATTTCTTCATAAAGTATATTGGATATTGAGGTCATTTGGCCTTAGGTCATTTTTTAGGATGGTCCAGAGGAGGGGTAATGTACTCCTAAGCCCAAACTGCATGTTCTAAGTATCTCATTCATAATAACAATAATAAAAAGTATAGTATGGTATAAAGGAAGTTAAGAAACATTACTGTTACGGTCAAAGAAATGTATTTTCAAAATCTTAAGGGTTAAATTGAATAATGGAACATAGCTAGGAATCTAGCAACCAAATGCCACATGTCTTAGGAAAATGAAGAAATGGTTTACATCAAAAAAGCTGGCAGTCAAGTATCTTACTGAAGATGAATACAGGGAGCAAGCTGATGCTGAAACAACCAGCGCTTTGGAGGAACTGCGCCAAGCCTGCCTCAGACCCGGTTTCTCGTCATGGCTGGCCGTCTCCAGACTCCAGGCTCCTAAGAAGTAAGTCCTGTTTAGCTGCTCAGACCACAGCTTGGCTTAGAATTACTGTGAAACTAGCATGATGGTGTGGTACAGTTACTTCAGATTAGAAACAGACTACTTCCCTGGATAACATGCTGTGGAGGTTGTCGGGGGTTCTTCCTTTTCCCCAGTGCTCTGACTCACACAGTAGAACTGCTAATGTCAGAATAAATATTGATCTGATGTGTTTTATAGGGAAGGCCATATGATAACTTTCATACGAGGAGAAAAGTGGAATGGGCTTTGTCATCTGCTTCTCTCGTTCTACTGATGTGGAGAATTAATTTTTAAAGGTCACTAAGAGAGGTATATCTGCCCCAGCATCTTTTCCCTTACTACTTTCCCTTCTTCATCGCTTTATTTAGATACCAATACACTCAAATTGTAGATCGGAGGGGGAAAGTATTGCCACTAAAATAATGAATAATAAATCTAAACTAGTAAGAAAGAGAGAAGAGAGGAATTAGAAAACAGGAGTGGGTACATTTGGCAGCACTCGGTGCTTATGCCTATTTCTCTATGCTGTCCCTGAATGTCTTGAGAAGGATCACATAGCCATTCCTGTTTTTATACCCACTGTGTAAATGCCTTTCTCTATTGCTACAAAGTCCAATTTAATTAAGGAGGATAGGTAGCAAGAGAACTGTTATCTTTCAAATAAACCTTTCTATGATAACATTAACTTTATTTAAAACAAAAACTTAATAGGTTTGCAGACTTTGTTCTTGGAGGAAGCCACTTGTCACCTGAAGAAATTGATCTTCATGAAAAACAGTACGGCCTCGGGGGTGCCTTTTTGGAAGAGCAGCTCTTTAACCTGAGAGAACTACCTGACACTCTACCTGCACATTGACTTCATCTGCACGACAAACTGGGTGAAAACCAAGAATTGTCTTACAGTTCTATGGAACAGTAGCAAAAGTGTTTGCTATGGAGAAAAATCACGTCACATTGGAAAGGAAAACTAAACTGTCTGGAAGATAACTGATCATTCTTGGCTAGTTCTGCTAATTATTATACTGTAGGCTGCCAAGATTCTATGACTGTCATTACCACTTCCCTTGAATGAAGACTTTTATTAGGAACAAGGGAATTGCGTTGATCTTCAAGGGGCCAGTAAATGTGACAGGTGCCTTGTCAACACAGGGCATTAAATCCTCTCAAACCCCAGAACCTGTGTCAAAAGACTCTACATTGCTCTTCCTGAATGTTACCAATGTAAGTGCTGGCAGAGACCTGAGATGTGCCGGACGTATAGTCCACTGATGCTAGTAAGTGTTAGTAAAGGGATTCTGGGGTCAACTAAGATTGATAAAAAGTTAGACAAAAGTACTGCAGGACTTCTCAGAACCTTTAAAAATGCTAATGCACACTATAAATCTCCTAAAGAGGAAAATTGTGTGTAGCAGTTTCCAACTTAATTCGACCACAGAGCCATTCTTCAGATTGATACTCCTTGGTGCACATTTGGAAAATGCTAATGATGGAGGAATTGAGATTTGGGGACGTTAAACAACATGTTGAAGACCACAGAGCTATTTAAGGCAGCATTTGAACTAGAGCATCAGCCCAAGCGTTTCCTATGGCTCAGGTAGAAGAGACCGTTAAAGGCGAGCCAAGAAGAGGTCAACTCCCTACAGCCTTGGGTCTCACAGTGTTGGTGACTTTATTTTTTAATAATGGCCAACTAGTTATTTGGTAACTATGATAAAGAGAAACATTTCCTAAGATTATATTTTAAAGTTTTGATAAGACTTTTATAGACATATAATAAGGATTAGAAATTAGAATTACTTTTTATATTTTTTTGTATTTTGAAATTGAAGATATTAAATGTCTTATGACATTGCAAGATGACTGGTTCATTTTTAAAACTTGTTTAGTTGCATATGCTGGTAACAATTTCCTACAAAACAGATTGTGATCTTTCTTACAGAAAACACATCTTGTTTTTCCTAATTCATGATGTTAAACTTTAAAGTGAAACTCTGAAGGGACTGTGACTTTTGACCCTGAGTAGTGGAGACCTAAACAGATCTAAGAAAAGATCTGAACATGGCAAAACCATCGAAGTGTTAAGATACTGCTAAACTGATTCTCTTTTAAGAATTAAACTGAGGCATTTTTGCTGTGATGGGACCATAAAGAATAGAGGTAAAGAATGAGGACTCTTTCACTAGAAGAGAGGTGACGAAGGTGGGATGTGTAGAGAATTCAGGCACTGCTTTCCTGAGCCAAATTTAGCAGAATTATTCTAAATTATTGAACAAGAGTGTGTCTACCCATTTGGAACTTTCTAGATTAATTTCCAAATGACATTTCCTCTTTAAGCAGTGTGTCAGTGTTTTACAGGTCTCTGTTTTTGCCAGACATCTTTTAATATTAGGAGCTTGGTTATTTTTTTGAAATGCACTAAATTCAATGTGTGCTTTCACATAGACTCTGATTTTAAAAATAAAATATCTTCCATTCAGATTTATGATCATGATGTTTTCTAAGTGTAAACAGTTCTAACACCATTTTTATTATAGTTCAACTTGATTTTTTGATAAGTATATTTATTAGTTACACATTATAAATATGTCAGATGCATCAGTGGTTGTGCTCACCACGTTTGTCTCCCAAGGGGCAGTTTGTGTCCTACAAAATGTGTGTGAATAACATATGAAGAGTCTGCTGGCATTCCCAGGAGACATCCCAGCCGAGACTGCCACAAGGCCTTACCTGTGCCAGCGAGAGAGCTGCTGACCAGGCTAGGTGTAACCATCACAATAAAAACAGCTAAAGAAAAAGAGCAACAGTCTTCCAGGATGTTGTTTTTCATATTTTTTTAAGAGGAAGTCATGGAATTGTCAGTGTTTGTTATGTGAGTACTATGAAAAGCTAAACAATTAAAAGCATTGCCTGTAATATATATTTGGTATTATTTCCATTGTGTTTATTTGATTTGGAGTTTATTTTAGTGCTGATCACATACAGATAACTCTCATGAGATCTTTTGCCCTCATTTTCTTCCTCCTTTCCCGGTCTTTCTCCCTCCCCCTTCCTTTCTTTCTTTAAAGACCTCTAAAACAGTTTAAATAACCATTAAGTAAAATAGCTCTGTCCTTCACAGGTGGTTGAAAGTTGGCTTTGTGTTTCACACCGTCAGAAGTGTGCAGCTGTGGAGCCTAACAGATTTAACCCTTTGGAGCCTAACCCTTTGTTGTGTTATTGCTTACTAAGCGCCTCACAAAAGCTTACTGTGGTTAGCAAGCCAGACTATTTGACACCAAAAAGTGTAGGTGAGATACAGTGGAGGCGGCCATGCTTAAACATTCATATCATTCAGTGCTGTTTTAAAACACATTTTACATATCACAAAAAAATGTTTTGTGAATTAGTTGTATTTGTTTGCCAGTAATACTTAGGGATGAATTACAGGATAGTGCCCATCTGACATTTAGGATATTTGTACTTATACCTTTTTTAAAAATTAGAAATTTAAGAGATTTTAGATTTCAAGAGCTTTAGAATAGATGATGGGTTGTATCAATCTATCTGAACATTTGGATGAATTAAGAACCATAAAATGATGTCAAGAAAAAGGATCTCACATTATTCTGTATGTGATTATTCTCGAGTTAGAGAAGTGCAATTTTTTTAAAACAGCTTTTTGTCCAACTGATAGAAGGGTGCCGTGTATGTGTAACATAATGAATGTGGAATTTTGAAAAAGCCTGCAGTTAGAGGTATTTGATGTGACTCCAGGAGCCAGCTGCCTTCTGAGATACCCCACTGGGGATGGCGTTGATGAGTATGGATGTGACTCTCAGCCTTATTGATTCAGAACCTTCACTGTTGTCATTGCACCCTTAGAAGACCTTTCTCGCGTTAGCCAGTTCATATAGACTGTCCATTTAGTGATTCATAGCCAACAATATAACTAGCATTAGGAGAAAAACAGTTGAATCTATATAACCAGCAGATTCTCTCTCAGAAGACAGATCTGCAAGGGGTCAAATTGTAGTAAGAACACTGCTTGGTGAACAGAAAGAGGACGTGTTATTGACACATTTAATGTCATCAAACCAAAAAGTCTCATGCAAACACCCCACAATGGGACTACCTTGCTAAAGTGATAGATGCCCAGTTTATTGACAAAGACCACCCCTCCCTTCCTTTATGTAGGCCCCGACAACTTTTTTTCTTCCTTGTGACTGCTGTTTTTCTAATCTTTTGTTATTCATCAACATCTGAAATCTCTTCTAATGGGCATGTTCATTAAAATATGTTAAAATCTTCAGTCTTCCTCTGGCCTTCAATCCCTGAATGTGCTACCTTAATGGATCCCCAGAGGTTAGGGATAAGTATATATTTACCAGGATGTATCTTAGGAGGTACATTCAGTGGGGTGGCTGTCTTATTATTTTAATAATTTGGGGGGGGATTTTTTTTGTTTTTAGACTTGGTCCATTTTCCTAAAAAGCAGTGATGAAAAGGAGAAAGTGAAAGAGTATTAGTATTCACTGATATGCTCTATCAGGCACTACACTAGGCACTTACAGTGCATCCTCATTTGAACCTCAGAATCACTCGAATACATTTTAGTATTATTTCCACTTTACAGTTGAAGACAGACTCAGAGAAGAGAAGTTGCTGAGGAATATACGTAAAGTGATAGAATCAAAAGTTAAGCCCCAGTGCGTCAGTGCCCATGCCCTTTCTGCTTCCTTACTGACATCTTTAAGAAAAAGCCAGTCACAGGGGCCTCATAGTGAATCCATGCAAGAGACGATGCACCTGTTGATGTTACGCACATGCCAGTGATCTGTGCCTTGGAGTTCCGTGTAGTAGGTAATGGTCCACAGCAGTGATTCCGAACTATCTACCAATACTTCTGTAAAATATACTAAAAATAAAAACATACCAAAAGACATAGCAGATATAAGCCCTTCCTGATTTCTGGGGCACTGATCTTCAGAGTCCCTGCCAACCTCTTGAGTTTTCTCTGCTGGACTGGTATACCATCCAAGTTACCTCCAGAGTATATGGGGTCTAGCACTCACAACTAACGAAGCAGCTAGATTTCTAGGTGTCTGGGACTATCTAGAAATCCTTCAGGGGTATCCAAACTTTTGGCATCTGTGGGCCACACAAATACACTGACACATAATCACAAAGAAACATGAAAATGGTTTCAGTAAATTTACGATTCTGTGTTGGGCCACATTCACAGCCATCCTGGGCTGCATGCGGCCCACGGGCCACGGTTGTACACCCCTAGATGAAATACAGCCACACACATACAGCTACCAGGCACATGAGGAAGGGGTTCAGGCCATGGTTGCTCTCTGGCTTATTCTACAACAGAAGCAGGAGTGGCTGCCATGCATCCCAGAGTGAAGGAACGTGCTGGTAGACCTCCACTTTGGCTTCAGTTTTGACTTACAATTCTGGCTTTATGGACTTGGTCCCATAACTAAGCTGTGTTAGCTCCAGAGACTTCCTATTTAAAGTGGGGATAGTGATAAGGATAAAATGAGAATCTCATCAGCACATAACAAAAAAACCCAGTAATTATTGGGTATGGTTCCCCTTTTCCTGAATTCACTGCTTAACTCCATATTGGCTGCAAGAAATACTGCTTAAGTAATGGGCCCAGCAGCCCTACCGCATCAGTATTGGAGGTACTGCAAGTCAGAGGGAAGCACTTAGCCAACTTTTTGCTTCACATGGCCAGTAAAGCAGCATTGTCTTCCTATGGATTGTTTAGGCTTTTCATAAGTTTTACTCGCTAGTGGAGCTATATGTATTAAAACTGTCTATTATTTTACTTAAGACTTTGGTTATAGTTTCATAATTAGCAACTAACCTCTTTGGATCCACACAAGCTCAGCACTCTGGGTAATTCGCTCTTTCTGCAATCATAAAAGAAAGAGTCATTAAAGCAGGGATTACCAGCCTGGGCTTTGTGATACCCATGGGAATTGCCAGGGAGTCTCAAGAGGGGTTATAAAGTTCTCAGAATTTAAATTGAATTCACCTTAATATGTTTTAAAATAGCATGTGGAGGACAGGAAGAAAGGTCACAAAGCCCACACACCCGTGAAGGTGTGTGTTCTAAAAGTATGGAAATTACTACATTACTGAATCGGCCCTCGCAGGACAGGTTCCCTAACAAAGGCCTGTTGAATCTGGTTTTACCCATTACAGAGTAAAGGACTTCTGTTGGTTTGTTCACATCTTTATCATTTAAGAAATATTTAAAAATGGTTTTTATTTTTGTCTCAACATATCAACTGTGCATTTCCAAAACAGCAGGCTTTTCAATGAATAAATGAGAACTGTAAACACAAGATACAGTATACACTTTTGACTTCCTACAGTTTCACGAATCCACATACTGTACATTCATAGGTGAGGTTCAGCCTGTCACACATTTCTTTATTTCTATAATTACATAAGCATAATAAATACATCTGATTTTTAAAGGTCACTTAAAATGAGTCATGATAATTTATAGTACAGTACGTTTCAGTTCAAGTGCAAAAATAATTATTTGCTTAATTCCATTTCTTTTCGTTATTTTTTTTAAGCTGTGTTTTGCAGTGCTAGATATCCAAGTGTGAAATTTCTTCTCCCAGATGCAGTTTGAGGCAGAAGGATGGTATCATGAAGAAACTCTTACTTTACAACTGATCTGTTTAATCAGGGTTGGGGGTAAAGTGAGTTGCTCTTTTGTAACTCTGTTCTGTTTCTTCCTGCCTCCTGTGCTCATCCACAGCTACTGTATGCACTATAACTGACCTTCATTCAGCTAGGGCAGCATCCCCTTTCCACAGCCCTCTCCTAAGGCTTTCTATTAACCTCAGCTTTCATCTTTAGCGGCAAGCTTCATGTGCGGCTCACCCAGCCACCGCTGACAGCAGTGGTAATATTTACAGTAGCACACCCATGTCCAGACTGCCCAGTGTCTGTGTCTTCATGGGAAAAACATACCAAATTTGTTTCTTTAGTCACTAAAAAGTATAGTTACTTATTCCTGTCCTTTCATTCCTGGTTTCCTATTCACCACCTTTCCCCCCCTCACCAAAAACACAACAAAAACTGACCCATTTTATAATTTTTAAAAATTGTATCCCTCCCCCAGGCACTTAAATCTTATACTGTTATTTGTAAATAGTACTGCTTAAAGAAACCCTTAGGAATTCAGTGAATTTTTTAAAAATTCCATCAGCTGAGTAGAGCCTGAATCACTATAAAATTGTATATAGTGATAAAGGCTACTTACAGTATCAATATATTTAGTAAACCCTGTCTGTTAGGTCACAGGATACTGAGTTGGTTTATTTGGAATATTCCCTCCTCTGGTCTTAAAGCCCATTTAAAACAAAAGGCATTTTAAAGCTCAGCTTAGCTTCCAGTAGTCAATAACAGCTTTTGCTCAAAGAATTAACTATTTTCATTGTATACCATACACATATAAAAATATATTTGCTAAAGATATGCCAAGTTTCTTATGAAACTTGTTCTGAACAAAAGTATATATGCTACTAACTTTTTCTGCTTACTGTATTTTTTAAATCTTACAATTTTTAAATGGTTCTCTTTAAGAGAAACAAAATTATAGGTGTATTCTGTTTCTTCCCGGTTTGCATTAAGAACCAAATAATTAGAATAAATAATCAGAAGAGGGAAATTATATCAGCACTCACTTCGTAATGCTCTCCTTCCCTACACTTACTTAGTGTAACTGCTGGTTTCAACTCAGACTGCCCTGGCAGAGAAGTCCTGTAGTCCTTCACCTGACCCCCAAAGAACAGAAAGTCCTCACTGAACTCCATTTCCCTTCTGTGATTCCAGTGGGCTGTTTCTGCCAATATGTACTGTAGCTACTATGTATGTGTTTCCATGTTAATGAGTTCAGGTATCTAGAAGCGTATGCGGTGCAGTGCTCCTCAAGGTGAAGCATGTCCTTGGTTCGGGACACCTCTCCCTTTGTCCCGGCAGAGGAGCCCACTTCCATGCAGGGTGTGAGATGAGCGGGACCCCTCAGTGTCCCCCAGCGGCAGGCTGAGCCTGCTGGTCCTCACTCTCCTTTGCACGCTGGTCCACGCTGGGGTGAGCGGAGCTGCTCTGTGTCTGAGATGTTGCTGTTTGAGGGGATGTTTGGTTTCCAGATGGTTCAGAGTGAATCTCACATGGGACAGGCTGGGCTCCACCAGCTGGAGAATCTCCCCGATTCTCACTGGTCCCCTGGAAGGAAAAAAACAGGAGATGCCTCACAGTCAGTGTTAGCAAACTAATCCAACACCTTTATTGTATATGCTTTCCAGTAAGACATAGGAAACTTGAGGAGATCACCCTCAAGTGACCACTTCAGGGATAATAAAGAAATAAGGATAGATAGAATGTCTTACCTTTCATCTCTTTTCCTATGTGCAACTGCCAAAGCCGCATGAAAAACACAAACACTATAAGCAGACATATCTTGTGGATAAAGGAACATTACTATCAAAATGCCTGTTACCACTAGGAATACAATTTACACCACAAATGTTTATGGAGCCCTCACCAGCCACTGTGGCAAATCACTGGGCAAGCAGCATGGACTTGAAACTCAGGCCACTTGCTGAGACCACAGAAGTCAACAGTTGGAAGGCACCTTGTCTCCAAGGAAGTAAGGCCTTGGAGACAGGGCCACAAACAGAATGTCCTGAGCCCTGGCTGGTGTAGCTCAGTGGATTGAGCGTGGGCTGGGAACCAAAGGGTCCCGGTTCGATTCCCAGTCAGGGCACATGCCTAGGTTGCAGGCCAGGTCCCCATGAGGGCCATGTGAGAGGCAACCATACATTGCTGTTTCTCTCCTCTCTTTCTCCCTCCCTTCCCCTCTCTCTAAAAATAAATAAAATCTTAAAAAAAAGAATGTCCTGAAATTAAGGGTCTTATGTATATTTGGGATTTAAAAATATACACTAAAAGTTAACTAAGGCAGAACATCCACGTCAAAAAGGGAATGGAAGCAAGCACTTAGATAACAGGTTGTAAGTAACTGAACACGCACTCGAGCACATCACCCACAGCATGTCTGTAAGATGCCACACGGCTCCATCTCATGCTATGTTCCTGATTTTTATAAGTTAGGGCACATTTTTTTTTAAAAAGGGTTTTCCTCTAAATTAGTATCTATCACTTGAAATAGATGTGCACCAAAAAAAAAAGTTTTATTTCTGTGATTGATTCTAAAATCAAAACAAAATCTTAGTATAATGGCTTCTGCATGTGAATAACTGAGTCATGCCAGCCAGATTTCATTGATCTTAACATATCAGGAAAAAAATTTAATGATACTTAAGCCTCACAAGCTTCTGTGAAAATGAGGATGAGCACCCTAAGTAAACACTGCTCTTCAAGTAAAAGATATCCTTTCTCCTGCTTCATTCACTTCCCTGCTTTACATCTTTCATATGCCCCTCTCACCCCGATATTCTCCTTTTTGACTAGGTAGAGGATTTGTATACGTTTATTATCTTAACAAGAAGAATCACGCTTTGATCAGAATGCATTACAGTTAGTGAAGAATGAGGTTTGGTTTAAGTTATAGAAATATTATATGTCAGTTTACAAAGTCGTGATAAAGGCAATTCAAATTTTCTAAAAAGGAAGTTACTCAAATTTTTATTTTTAAGTCTTATGTGTCTTCTGAAGCTACTCTAGATACAGACATGACACATCAAGTGAAAGGGAGTGACTAACAAACACAAGGAAGGGGACTCATTACTTTGGCCAAAGTGTTCAGAGAAGTCACACTTAATGATTTTCCAAAGGCAGTATATAGCTTTATTTACAATTACCCACAGTTTTGCCAACATAATGATTTGACTTTACTCAGGAGAGATCATACCTCTAAGGATAAGAAAAATCATACCTTTTATTTTTCATGTGAGGCCACCAGCAAAACTACACTTCCACTGAGTTAAATGTCCTTATCAGACCCATACAGAGGCTCAATGTATTCATTAATTCATCAGATGTTTATTAAGATTCTATTATTTATACTGTCCCCACTAGAATTTTAGAATTACAGAGATTAATGCCCCCAAAGCAAGAGACACACATCTTCACTGCAACTGGTATCCACCAATGCTGAAAATGTAAAGAAATATACAAAATCAGATCTATTTTCTTTCTCTCAAGAAGCAACTGTCTTCTCTGTGAAGCCTTCCTGAACTCTACAAGGCAAGGCTTTCCCTCTGTGGGGCCCTGCATACACATCTGCAATGCACTTGTCACAGACTACTGAAATCATTTGTCTGCATGTCTGTTTCCCCCACCAGACCTTCCATAACCGTGTGACTGAATAACTGAACAATGGAGTCTGAGCCCACTTAGGTGAGCCGGCAGAGGGACCTTACCTGCAAAGGCTGGATCTCAGAAGCACGGCTGTCTCTTGTCAGCTGTATCATCTCTTTAATCTGGTAGAGTGCGTAGACAAAGGTTACCCAGGGAGAGGAGCTGACTCCCCAGGCTGGCTTGTTCACATCCTCCTGTTCTTCCTGATGCTTGGTTTTCTTGGGTGGAAGTCTGGGCTCAATGCGCGGCAGGACATCTTCTGTCTGTTGCTGTACCAAGTCAATGGTTGCTATGGGAACAGGACTTGATGGAACAGGAATCCTTTCTGCCAACATTGTCTTGTCTTTAGAGAAAATCATGTTTAAATCACTTGTAAGATTTCTACATATTTAAACAAACATAAAAATAAACTAAATAAGCAGACAGGCCCATTCTAGTGTGCTTGGCAACATTAATCGCTGTGTAGTGAGGGCTTCTTTACTTGGTATAAGTACTGAGCAAATGAACATGAGGTTATCTTGCAGGGTCTCCTTATAGGGCTTAATAGACAAGAATTTCTATTTACTTATGAAATGTATTGTTCATTCAACTTAGATATAACATCAGTGGGGCACAGGTTGCAGTGAAAGGGGCCTTAGGCCCACTTAGGGGTTGAGATTTTAAAGATAAGCATGGAAACAGAAAAAGCCACGTGACAGCTGTTTTTATTGGCCTTATTGGGTTGGCCAAAAAGTTCATTTAGTTTTTTCCATAAGAAGGCTGCAGTAGCACTTAGTTGTCTTTAACTTCATTTGAAACAATTTTGATATTGTATTGTAACAGCTGTCATATTAGTGTGCATTTAAAAAAACTTACCAAATTGGTAAATTTGGTATAGCCATTTTAATATTGAAGATAGAAAAAAATATGCAACGTTTTTGGTATATTATGCTTTACTATTTCAAGAAAGGTAAAAATGCAACTGAAATGCAAAGAAAGATTTGTGCAGTATATGGAGAAGGTGCTATGACTGATCTAACAAGTCAAAAGTGGTTTGTGAAGTTTCGTGCTGGAAATTTCTCGCTGTACAATGCTCCACGGTTGGGTAGACCAGTTGAAGTTGATAGCAATCAAATCGAGACATTAATTGAGAACAATCAATGTTCTACCACACGGGAGATAGCCAACATACTCAAATATCCAATCAATAAAGTTATTGGTTAAATGAGATAGAGTTATTGGTGAAAAGAAAAATGTATCTTCTACTTTACAGAAAAAATCATACAGACTTTTTGGCCAACCACATACTAACGGCATGGAGATCAAGGCTTTTTAAGAGGTATGATCCAGTTAAGATTATAAAAGAACAAGAGTGAGAAAAACTAGTATTAGTCTTTCTTTCTTAATTACTTATTGAAAGTACAATCTGTCTCTGGAGTTTCTGTAGCAAGCTAGTTTTTCTAACAGAAGCACTTTAGGTACTTGAGGCAAATGCCACTCGAAGAACAGGACACAAAAGAAGGTGAGCCCTGTTCTGGGACCTAAGAGCTTATTAGCAGGAATATTTCCATTCCACTGCTTGGCCTTCTTCATGGAAAAAGAAAAACCACTTGAAAATTTGTTCTCATCTAAACATTATAGATGATATCACCTTCTTTCTGTATAACAGTTTTAATTAAGGTCATGCCTAATTGAGGGAAAACTTCAAAGTTAAGGTTTAGACATTGTTTTTCCAAAGGAAGGTAAAATCAGAGATTAACACCACTTCCTATCCCTAGTAAGAAAATTAATGGATAGCCTTGTATGTATTTGATTTAAATTTTAAATCCCTTTAGAATACTAGAGAAATACAAAACCACCAATAAACCAAAACAAAATCAAGAACATCCCAAGCTACTTAAAACGACCAATATTCTTTTCAACACAGTAGACAGCTTCTCTCCAGCCATCAGGAGTCCACTGATGTACCACGGAGGAAATCTAGCCAAGCAGGTCTACTGTATACTCTTTTACCACCTCTGGGTTTCTGAGGGGTACGTGTGGAATTCCCCAGGGCTTCACCCTTTAGAACCACTGAGAAGAATGGACATGTCTACCTTCTTCCTCATCTGGCACTGCCAGCCACTGGATCAGGGCAAAGAGCAGGAGGATCACCAGACAGGCCATGCCAATTCCTCGGAAGGTTGCAGCAGCCCCTGTGAAAACAAAGAGAGCACTCTATAGAGTAATTCCAGGAAATGCAGGTAGCCCTCATCCAAAACTATCAATGTGTTGAAGTTCAGGACAAAGGCAGCAGCGCTTGGGATGAACCAGAAAATGGCAAATGGCCATTAGCTTCATACAGTGGAAAACACACACATCTAGGTAGGTGTCAGGACACCCAGGCACTGCTATTGGATCTGTCATGGGTCAAGTTGTAAAACTGCATTTCTGAACGATTGTCTCTGAGTGCCTTTTACCATATAATTCAGTAGTGCTTCCTTCTTCCTAAAGACCATTTACCTAACTATTAAACAGCCGGATTAATCTGTAGTTGCAGTTCAAACAGTGCTATGAATTTAGACACCCTGGGCCCACCTTCTGTAGATGACTGAGCAATTAAGATCCTAGAGCAGAATGATCTTATCTCCACCCCAGCCCCTGTGTTTCCAATAAGGGAGATTTGACAGGGCAGACACACTGTTGTCATGGATGCAGTGACATTACCAAAGCCTGCATATAGTTAGTTTTTTCTGGTTCAGAATCTCATAATAGAATAACAGTGATGAATTCTCTTTCCTCTAGCATTATTATCAGCAGGTTTAGGGTTGTTTCCTTCAAACAAACAGCATATGAGCTTATTCATTTGCTTGGCTCCTTTGAGGTATCTGTGTAGCATCTCATTAAGCTGTTTGTCAGAGAAGTGTGCACAGTTACAGGCTATTTCTAATCATCTCAATGACTTTAGCACTCTGCTTTACAATTATGACTACCATGAAAGCTAGAAAGAGAACATGACCACTGGAGTTCAGCTTCTGGCAGTCTTCAGTAATCTGAGTGTTTACTGAGGTGTTGCTGAAAAACTAAGTTTTCATCAAAGAAGAAAGGGAAAAAGAGAAAACCATTCTTACCAAAATAATTGACTAACACGCCTCCAATCATGGCACCACAACCTCTCCCCAGCCCCAGGTGGAGGCCCTGCAGGATGCCCTGAGCAGACGTCCTCAGCTCGGGGGGAACAGCGGCACTGAGATAGGAAATGCAGGCTGCCCAGATGGCCGCGTGCGTCACTCCTGGAGAGGAAGAAGGACAGGAAGGATTATTCTTCAACTATGAATTGTTCATTTTTATATACATAAAATCAATATATATACATTTACCTATAAAATATTTATTTATGCATAACAAAATTTACCATTTTAGCCATTTTTAAGTGTGCAGTTAGTTCATATTACGTACATCACAATGTTGTGCAACCGTCACCACCACCCATTTCCACAACATTCGTATCATCCCAAAGTGAAACTCTGTCCATTATGTTAACTTACCCCCGGCCTTGGGAACAACCTCTGTCTCCGTGAATCTGAGGGGTCTCGGTACCTCGTGTTAGTGGAACCATACACTATTTGTCCTTCAGAGTCTGGCCTATTTCACTTAGCATGAGTCTTCAGAGTGTATCCATGCTGTATGTGTCTGAATTTCCTTTCTTTTTAAGGCTACTATTCCATTGTATATGGAAAACAGATTTTTTAATCCATTCATCTATTGATGAGGGTTTGGACTGTTTCCAAGTTTTGGCTACTACCGCAAATGCTATTGCTATGAACACGGCTGTGCAAGTGCCTGAGTCCCCGCTGTCAGTTCTCTTGCGTGTGCACCTAGAAGTGGAATTACTAGGTCATATGGGTAATGATATATTTAAAACTTTGAGGAACTGCCTGTTTTCCACAGTAGCTGCGCCATTTTACAATCCCACCAGAAATGCACAAGAGTTCCAACTTCTCCACATCCTCACCAGCACTTGTCATTTTCATGGTTTTTTATAATAGCAATCCTGATGGGTATAGAGGACATCTCACTGTGGTTTTCATTTGCATCCCTAATGATTAGTGAGGCTGATAAGCATATTTTACTTTTTTATTTTTGTGTTTATTGGTCATTTGTATATCTTCTTTGAAGGAATGTCTATTCCAATCCTTTGCCCATTTTTTAATTGGGTTGTTGGGTTGTTTTCAGGGTTTTGGATTTTTTCCCTTTTTATTGAATTTATTGAGGTGACACTAGTTAACAAAAGTATAGAGGTCAGGTGCACAGTTCTGCGACATGTCATCTGTATGTTGTGTTGTATTTTATGACCACCATGCAAGGCAAGACTCCTTCCATCATCGTTTGTCAACCCATTTTTTTGTTTGTTTGTTTGTTTGTTTTTGCTGTTGAGTTGTAGGAGTTCTTTATATATTCTGGATGTTAAACCCTTATTGGGCACTTATATTGACATTAAAATTACTTCCAATTTTTCATTATAATTAGCACCATGATTAACATTGTTGGAGATACGACTTTTTACATATTCCAGATTATTTATATTGGCTATAATTCTACAACTGAGGTTAATTATTCAAAGGATATAATAATTTTTATGCCTTTTAACAAATAGTTCCAATTTGTTTTCCAAAAGAGTGTAGACTATTTACAATGACTCATTACCAGTCTCATTATATCTTCACCATTTGTTGGGAGGGAGGAGGGGAGAAAAATAACCAGTGGAAAAAAAGATTTGGTTATTTTAATGTACAGCAAGTGCACATTGTCTGAATTTAAGTCTTTATTATAGCACTGCTTTAAATGTAATAAAAAGATAACGACACGATAGGTTTTTGTAAATGAAAGGGATTAAGAAATCATCTGGTTCTGCCTAGACTAAGTCATGGACTTGCTCTCTGAAAAATAATCTCATTTGGAGATAATATCATCAGACACTCTTAACCTATGTTTTAGAAAATTAAACTAAAAGATGAATATAACTTTAAGATTTAACCTGACATTAGTCTTCTTCTGGCCAAAATGTAATTAATAGGGATTGGATTGACCCTCCTTTCTGCAACAACCAAAACATGGACAAAATACATGAAATAATAGTTCCCAAGATATGGGACACCAGCAACAGGGACAGTAATCTCTAACAGAAGGGAAATATGAGGAGCCCCTGATTACTGCCTACTTAGAGTTGGAAAGCTTCAAGGCATAGAGGGGAAAGCACTGGGTTAGGGAGAGGGAGCTGACAGTCTGAGGGAGACCAAGGCAGCTAGAGCTCCAGAGGAAAGTGCCAGAGAGGAAAGAGCTTCACAGAGAGAAACTCCGGAAGTCTGCAGATGGTTTGTGTTCCTCCAGTATTCAACAAAGTACTGATCAGCAAAAGCTTGTGTAGAAACTCTGCAAAGCCAAGGAAGGAACCACCAGAAAACATTGCAGAAACAGTACTCGGAACCCATACAGGGACAGGAACAGTACTGGCTTCACCAGCCAAACTGGAAAAGCTCGATTCCTGGGATTGGTGGAGTACTCAAACGTGTTGTATTAGTATTGTGAAAGAATCAGCCCCGGTCTAAACACTGCTCTAGTTCCACCTAAGTAATCTGTAAAAGCAAGACCCTAAAGGATCATACTATGTCCAAGGAATTCAGCTGTGTCCCACAACTAAGCTCAAGAATGTAAGAATACAAATACATCCATCACCCAACAAGGTAAAAACTCACACTGTGTGGCATTCAATCAAATTACCAGGGATGATCTTACTTAAGTAGATTCATAATAGAATAAACACTGTTTTTACTGGTCACATTAGATTATATGCCCTGTAGTTAACAGAAAAACATCAAAATAGTTTTTCTTAGGCTTATATATATATTTCTGTAATCATTTTAACTAGGTTACTTTTTAACTGGAAATAGGGACTAGATGATAGAAGTAGTATGCACATGTATTTAATTTCCACAGAAGTCAAATAAAATATTTGCTTTATCTGGCTAAACAATTTCAGTACCTTAGATAATGCTGGCTTTCTCAGAACTAAGTAATACCTGCATAGAATCTTAATTACAAGAGTTGACACAGTAGGATTATTAAATATATTATTAAAGATGCTGTCAACTGCATTTCTTTTCAGATTCACATTTTCCATTAACCACACTAAGGAAGAAACTCAAAAATATTTCAGGAAATAAAATTATTCAAAATTAAGTTAGATTCAATAATAACATTCAATATAGGTTTTGGAAATAATTTCTTAAAGATGAATCGTCAAAAACCTAAAACCACATCAAATTATTATAAATAAACTTTAATGGTGCTACCAAATTTATTGTGTCTATGAGCAATCAGTTGTAGGATTTGCAATTAGAGAAAGATGGGCCCTATGTATTTATGCAACCAAAACAGTAACAGATATATTTTTGCCATGATTCTAGATCAACTATAATTTTAGCAGTTAATTCTCTTAAGTGTGACTTGACAGCTTGGGCACACACAAACTTCCAATAATAGGGTTTTCTTTTCTCTTTTTTAATTCGAAGGGTTTTCTAAAACTTTGAGTCTTTTAAGATAATTGAAGCCTTTCCAGCAGGATGACTTAAGTCAGGGTGCTTTTAAACTATTCTTAGAATTTGTTGATTGGCATTAAGTGGCAGATATAAAAGATTCTCTACAGTTAGATTGCTAGAGTTTCCTTATAGCTTTTTGAGACCTGATTAGATAATGGAACTATATTCTATAAAGCAGCTCAGGGCATTAACTGAAAGAAAAATGGTAAAGCATCCAGTAAAAAAATTGTCTCTAGTACTAAAAGCAGAAGCATGAAAGCTACTCTGCCTGTATAATCCAGCATTTCCCAAGGCAGATACAGAATTCAAATTTGCTTCTCTGAAATGCCTTGTTTCAGAATATCATGTAAATGGAAGAAGCCGTATCATTTCCTTGAAAAGAAACTAGCAAGACTAAACAGTCCACAGAGGAGACTGGGTTGTTAACATCACCTTTGTACACAAAGACAACTGTAGAATTTTGGTTCTCGCTCTTAAATTTGAATATGCAATCTTCTAGTAATCATATTAATAATCTGAAAATCTTGCCAATACTTTTACTATAGTTGTGTTCTCATCCTCTAGTTTAAAATAAAAAAGCAATCTAAAAGTCCTCCCCCATTTTACGTATTTGTAAGATATGAAAGGACATCTTGATAGCTGTGCTGCCTGAAACACTCACCTCTAACCTTGGGGAGTAAAATACATCATAAGCTGGGAAAAGAAAATGCTTCCACTTTCTTACTTTTTCTTAGAGAACTGTGAAAGTAGTACATGATGATTCTCCATATGATGAAATAAATGAGCAGATTTATTCAGTGGTGTGGGTAAATGTGTTTACACTGAAGCAACAATTTTTAAAAAATGTTTAGTATGAAGTAACTAAGTTGGTGGATCACACAGTAAGAATAAAATGATCGAACAATAAGAATAAGAAGATGTTACACCACCACTAATAACAGTAACAAAAGTACACAAATTGACTCTCCTTGCAATATTTTAACCCTGCTACTTGTCACAAAGCTGCTGATATCTGTGGCTAATTCAATCCCAACCTTACATAATAGGTACTTCATAAATATGTTTGAGTGGCGCTTCAACACTGGATGTTAACTGACAATGAGTGACTCTCAAAGGCCACACAGGTCACACAAACTCAGCTTCCCAGTCATTCCTTCCTTACCTTTAACTGGGGTTCTCAAGGTTATCTTCTATACCTAACAGGAACGTAAGAGATGTTTTCACACCATCTACTACTGAGACCTTAACTATCTGGGGACACACTAACATTTGAATAATCTAGAACCATTAGAAATAATTATGACTAACAATAAACTTTTTCTCAATAATAATATTGCAGCAGCTTACTCTAACAGGAATTGTGCTGTGTTTTACACAGATTATCCCATTTATTCCTCCCAGTAACAGGTATTATTTTTTCCCTTCATTTTCCAACAATGAAACTAAAGTCCCTCATCCAAAGCCACACAAGACAACACGGTAGTAAAACAATATATGAACCCCAGGTGTCTAAGGAGAACCTCAGTGTTTAAGTACGCTATAAAGCCTCATGCCAACTGCAAATATTCTGTAATAAATGTAACCATCTATGCATATTTTGCTGTGTATAATGTGCACCTACCTTTTTGGCCCAAACTTTCAGGAAAACTTTTGTTTTAAGTTTTTAATTCAATTTTATATTTGTTTATATTTATATACTTATTTTTTGCATTATAAAAGAATTTTAGCATGTATTTTACAACATATTATGGTACAAGAAATTTTATGTGACATAATTACAAAACACAAGAACAGATACAAGATATTTCAGGTACTACCCATGTTTAATGCTCACCCTTATTTTTCTCTCAAAAATTTGGGCAAAAAAGTGCACATCATACACAGCAAAATATGGTACTTTGAGAAGTTTTGTTGATAATGTCAAACATGCCCAGCAAGCTGTCAATTTTAAAAAATGTGTATTCTTACTACTTTCTTTCTCTCCTTCCCTCAGAGCTCACAATATACATATTACCCAAGTTTCTATATGCCCCCAAGTAACTCTTTACCTTATAGTATTCGACATTGGTATCTGATTCTGCAACATGAATTTCAAGATTGTTTAGTCCTGGCCCACAAGAAGGCTCTATTGCAATTCATGGCATATCTGAGCAAGAAAAAAAAAAATCCTTTCTTCCTGAGTGGACAGTTGTTCTTTGTAAACTTCTGCTTGGCTTGGGGAAATCGCATAATGTCTGGGTGGGGTGAAAACTGACAGACTATTGGCAAACTAGAATTTTTTTTATTTTGTTTTTCTTCTGCCACTGGCTTGAGCTCACTGAACGAAATATAAGTATCCCTTTAGCATTAGCACACTGAATTGATTATGACATCTTTCCATGGAGGGACCAAAGCATATATTTCAATTAGTTCAGTGTACCTCTCAGATGCTGGGATTAAAAAAAAAAAGCTGAGGTTCACACATTGGATGTTTTCTTCCTCACATAAAGTCCAGTGGCCCAGGGTCAGGAGGACCAGCAGCTCTGCTCCGTATAGTCAGTCACTCAGGACTCGGGCTGCAGAGGCTCTGCCCTTCTCAACACCCGCCTGCCCTGGTGGAGGAGGGAGGAGGAGACGGAACACGGGAACTTTTATGGGCTAGCTTTAGACATAACATACATCATTTCTTCTCACATTCCATTTCTGCAGAATCAGTCATACCTAATTGCAGTGGAGACTAGGAAATAGATTCTCGCTGCTGTGTGTGTGTGTGTGCCCACGAAGAAAAGGAAACGGCAGGTGAACAGCAAGCCAGTATCTCTACCAAAATCGGAGCCACCAACAGCAATGGACCTTTCAAAAGTAGCAGAGGATCCTACAAAGAGTAACAGACCTAGCAGCAGCTGCCTAAATGAACCTCTGTGTGTCGCATGGAAGACAATTTATATAAGACATGCAACAATTATTTTTACAGTCCCCTATCCACTAGTGTACAGCACAAGAATCTCCTTTGTGCGTTCATTCAACAGCCCTTGTTGAACACCCAGACTATGTGCCAGAGCCCCTGCTCTGCCCTGAGTATATGACAACATACAAAACACATCCCTATTCACCACAGAGCTTAGAGTCAGATGGGTGAAAGGGAGCAGGATTTACCTGAAAGAGGGGCAGACCGAGCTCCTTGAGGAGAACAAAAATATCCAGCACCTAGCACAAGGCTTCACATGTAACGACAGCTGAGCAAAAGAATGTTGACATGAAACCAAGGTGTGGTCTGTATGTTGGAATATGAAAACAAAAGCATTCACCAGTGAGGTTGGAGAAAATGTCCAAATCTCATATATGAGGAAAAACTGACAGAGGAAATAAAGCTTCTATAAGCTTCACCTTGCAAGATTGTTTTATAAAGGACACAAAAAAATTCTGTAACTGATGCAACAATTTTCTGGGGACCCTCATGGATTCTACACACTGGCATTATGCCCTTGGCATACATTAAAGCAGATTGTAGGAGACTCTGACCCCCAGACTGACTGTGTTTACTGTCAAGATTTGACAACTCAGATTTCATGCTCAGTGTTTCCCCATATCAAGCCACACATGAGAAGTGATTTTATAACAAAGCCAGTAAAAATGTCACTTCCCCAATGATAACTTTAAGAATAGTGGGCACTAACTAGTCATTTATGACCAGGCTTTTAATAAGTAACTGCAATTTAACCTCTTAGAGTAGAATCTTCTAAATTACACAGGGTGGGGCAAACAGTTGTATGTGAAACACAGTGTTTATTCTTGTATTATTATTTATTAATTATTGTATATTTTCCACATGAACAACTATAAATCTACTTTTCCTCACCCTGTATTCCCCCTGTACTGATTTTTATTTATTTATAATTTTTTATTTTACTTTTTAAATTTTATATTACTTAATATTTATTGATGGCTAACTATATGCCCGGTAATGTGCTAAGTACTTTGTATAGATTAATTTAATACCCATATCGGTCTATTCTATATCACAAGCATCTGAGGTTTAGACAGTTAAGCATTTTTCCAAAGACACAGAGCTTTTAGGTTGGGGAGTTGGAATACAAATGATCTAATTCACATCTGGTCAAGATGGTGACTCACCTCCTTGCAAAACCCAATCAAAATTACAACTAAAATACAGAACAAGCATCACCCAGAACTGTCAGAAATCAAGTAGAATGGAAGTCTGGCAAGTACAGAATTAAAGAAACCACATCTGTCCAGATTGGTAGGAGGGCAGAGACATGGAACACACTTTCATGTGTGGTAGATAAAACATTCAGGATGGATATCTCAGGAGTGAGGTAACCTAGCCCCACACCAGTGCCCCCTAACCCAGGGTTCCAGTGACAGGAAGAAAAGTCCCCATAACTTCTGGCTGCAAAAACCAGTGGGGAATGAGTCAGTGGAAGAAACTTCTAGAGTCCTAAGCAGTTCCCCTTAAAGAACCCACACATAGGACTCACTCAGACTCATTCCATCTGAGCTCCAGCACCAGGGGTAGCAGCTTGAAAGGCACCAGTGACATACAAGGAGGAACTGAAGTGTCTGGCATCAAGGTGAGAGCTAGGGGACAGCTCCCAGACAGAAATATGGGCAGAGGCCACTGTCCCTTTTCTGAACCGCCCCCCACTCCGAACAGTGCCACAAAGCTGGCAGGCTGGTGCATATCTGAGACTCTATCAACCTGGCCCACACTGTTTGCCCCACCCTGGAGATCGCCAGAGACTCAGTCCCACCCAACTTATGGGCCCACCCAGTCAGCTTTTCCACATGAATGGCTGGTCTTGGCTCATGCTTCATAACTTCCTAAATCTATTCAAACAAGCAACAGCTAGCTTCAGTGAGCCCACAGCCTCCATACCTTTCTTTTGCTAAATGGCCTCAGGCCTGGCACTAGCAGGAACCAGCCTAGATTCACAGCTTGGTTTCACTTGGGTATCTCAAAGCCCAGCACAAGCAGCGGATATCTCAGACTGTTTTATACCTTAAGCAGGGTGGCCACAGAAAAAAACACAGGTTGGGGCTGACCTTGGCCTGCACTGCCTGGGAAATCCCAGATCCTGTGCAACCAGTGGACAGCTATAGACCGTGTCAGAGCACCACCATCCTGCCCCCACACAGCTGATCCTCTACAAAGGTTGGAATTTGGTAATCAGTGGTCACAGTCATTCCTTGCATCTGAGTGACCTGGGCAAATCCCTCCCATTGATCTGCTAAGAGCAACCAAGGTACAATTACAAGACGAGGTACAATTACTCAGCCCACATGGAAGGTGTACCTTGAGTACCCAGCTTGAGTGACAAGGGAGGCTGTGCCACTGGGCCTTCAGGACAACTACTACATTAGGCCACACTACCAAGACAGGGAGTCATAGCAGCTCTACTTAATAATACATAGAAGCAAACACAGGGAAGCTACCAAAATGAGGAGACAAAGAAACATGGCCCAAATGAACAGATTAAAACTCCAGAAAAAGACTAAACAAAATGGAGATGAGCAATCTATCAGATGCAGAGTTCAAAACACTGATTATAAGGATGCTCAAGGAACTTAGTGAGGGCCTCAATAGCATAAAAAGATCTAGTCAGAAACGAAAGGTACACCAAATAAAATAAAGAACAATTTATAAGGAAACAACAGTAGAGTGGATGAAGCCCAGAGTCAAATCAATGATTTGGAAAACAAGGAAGTAAAAAAAAAAAAAAAAAATCAGAACAAGAAGAAGAAAAGAAATTTAAAAAAAAATGAGGATAGTGTAAGCAGCCTCTGGAACAACTTCAAGCATTCCAACATTCACATCATAAGGGTGCCAGAAGGAGAAAAGAAAGAGCAACAAATTGGAAATCTATTTGAAAAAACTAATGAAAGAAAACTTCCCTAATTTGGTGAAGGAAATAAACATACAAGTTCAGGAAGCACACATAGTCCCAAACAAGTTGGACCCAAAGAAGCCCACTCCAAGACACATCATAATTAGAGTGCTAAAGTTTAAAGATAAGGAGAGAATCTTAAAAGCAACAGAAGAAAAGAAGTTAGTTACTTACAGGAGAATTCCCATAAGACCGTCAGCTGATTTCTCAAAAAAATTGCAGGCTAGAAAGGATTGGCAAGAAATATTCAAAGTCATGAAAAGCAGGAACCTACAGCCAAGATTGCTCTACCCAGCGAAGCTATCATTTAGAATCGAAGGGCAGATAAAGAGCTTCCCAGACAAGGAAAAAATAAAGGAGTTCATCATTACCAAACCATTATTGTATGAAATGTTAAAGGGACTTATTTAAGAAAAAGAAGATCAAAACTCTGAACAATAAAATGACAATAAATACATATCTATTAACAACTGAATCTAAAAAACTAAGCAAACAAGAACAGAGACAGAATCGTGGATACAGAGAGCATTTTGATGGCTGCCAGATGGGAGGGGGTTTGGGGGGAATGGGTGAAGAGGTGAAGGGATTAAAGAAGTACAAATAGTAGTTGCAGAATAGCCATGGGGATGTAAAGTACAGTATAGGAAATGAAGTAGCCAAGGAACCTATGCATGACCCATGGACATAAACAATGGGGGGGTTGCCTTGAGGGGATTGGTGGGGGTGGGCTGAGTGGAGTGGACAAAGGGGGAAAAACTGGGACAGCTGTAATAGCATAATCAATAAAATATAATTTAAAAAACTTAATTCAAGCCTAACCACTTTATAGTTTCCAGATTAGTGCATATTTTGGGTTAAGCTGCCTCAACTAATTGAATAGAATTATAGAATGAGGTAGCAGAAGTAAATGATAAAATACACTGACGTTTTCACAGATGTACAATGGATGGTAGGGTAGTGTCTCAGGGAAAAGCTATCATATTAAAGGGTCAGCCTTTAAATTTAGCTTTCAGATTTTCTTCACATATTTAAATAAGTTTTTGAGATAGAACTTCCTGTATCACTAAAGAGCTTTAAATGCCAGAAAATACCAACTATACAATAATGAAAATAAAGTTAAAAAAGATAATATTGACTACAGTACTTTTTTCAGGGTGCTGTAATCAATCAAGCAACAAACATTTACAGTGCATCTTCCGATGTGTGTATGTCTTGGAGAATTCAAAAGGTACAAGGTATAGTCTCTGCATTTAAGAGTTAAAACTTTTTAAATCAGGAAGTAAAACCAATAATATTTGTAAAATAATTGGGTAGCAATTAAGTGCTAACCTATGTGACACAGTCCATAAGCTTGAGAACAATTCTGAAGAAGAAGAGCTAAATGTACAATACAATTACCAGAAAAGGATTCTTGGAGTGGAAGACATTTTAAACAAGTTCTAAATGAACAAAATAATGTCTGTTTTGAATAAAAGGTTATATAAGAACTTTTAGTAACCTTTAGCATGGGAGTAACAAAGAATAAAATTGCTCTATTATAATTTATAAGACTACTCCAATTAAAAATGAATTTCAGCAGTAACACTAATGGCTTTCATATGCCAGTTCATCAATTCAAATGCTTAACTTAGACCATTTGTCTATTTTATGTATTGATGTGGTAAGCTACTTGTGTTTCAAGGGTTAAGCCAGACAGAAGATTTCCAGTATGGATGGTAACAGACTGGAATCATGTCTAGAATTTCAACTGTTGGATAAGGGCATCATACTAACCCTTTCACAATTTCTCTGTGTTCTTCCAGACACAAGATGAATAAAAACATGTCTTCCTCAGCTGAATAGGCATACTAAATAAGAGAGCAAGCTTCATAAATGTCAATTCAAGCCCTCCTACTGGTGACATTAAAAAACCGTCTTTCATTAGAATCTTAACCCAGTTCCCACAGATCAAGCATCCCGCGGAGAAAGACCTGACGTGGGCCTTGTTTTTACACTTCAGTACTTGAGCCATTAACTCAAGCACCTCAAAAGGACCTCTTTAGTTACGGCAGCCCTGGGCTGGCCTTCTTCTCCTTAAGTACATTTTAAAAGCAAGAATAATTTTGATCACAGTCATCTCAAAGTCTCACAAGGAGTCACAATCAGTACCCACACAGGAAAGCTCATAAGAAATTTGGGCTTGATTTTTATCAAAAGTGTATCCTCATAACCATAATCGGGAATGACTAAATGCTTCTTGTAAAAAAAAAAAACAAAAACGAGAAAGAGAGAAAATTCCTTTGGGTTTTTAAAATGAGACCTTGAGAAATAAATATAAACTGTCCCACCGCCTCTACTCCACCCAGCAATGCTTTTAGGCACTTAGACCCACTGTCTCTTTTTAAAATAAATTACAGGCTCCTTATGGGCATTCCTGCTTCTTTATATGGCACCGCCTATTGCCTACAGAACAATATATTTGCTGCAAATGGTAGCCCGACTGCTTACGGAATAAGACTGCAAGAATATTGGCTACTAAATGTGAGAAAGATCCTAGGTAAGAAACATCCTCAAAATTCCCAACAGAGGCCAACACTCTTACTCAGATCCTCAAAGAGAGACCTGCACAGCCTCCTTCCTAGGGGATATTTGCTTAATCCACCCTCCTATCTGTTAGTTATTACCCACATGGCCTGAGGAGACTAACACGGATGACGATCAAGAGCTTCAAGGAATAAAGGATAACAAGGCATCTTCCTGCATTAGTCACAGGCAACGCAAAAGGGGAAGAGATTGGCAGCAGGAGATAACGGAATAAAGCGCATGGCTTCTCTCCTCCCCTTCTATTGCCCACTCAGTGGTACTAGTTCTCATAGTGTTTGGGAATGAGGCCAGGGGTGACAGGACAGAGAGGTGAGATAGACCCTCTTGTGTGAAGCTGGTTAAGAATCAAAGAATGAAAGTGCCGACTGCTCAGTGTCCAGACTGTCAAGATCATTCATGATGACAGCTCCATGTCATCAGGTAACAATTCCAGTCAAAGGATTAAGGGGCATCTATCGAACTGTAATTAAATCACTCAGTGCTTTGTCATCATTTCTTGTCTTTACTGTGTTGTAAGTACAGCTGCCTTAAGCACAGAGACTTTAAAGTCATTTGGATAAGTTCCTCAAGGCGGAAGGATCCAGACTGGCAAAGCAAATCGTTTCAGGCTGAAGTATGTTCCTGTGACACAGGATTAATTCCACATGGATGATTTACTGTTTTCTGTGGGGTGGACATGGGTCAAACAAAGGCAAGGGATTTTGTTTTTGTAATACAGCCAAAACACTCAGCACTCACTTCTGCCAGGGAATGAACCGTCTCCTCCCGTTTTCGACACAAAGAGCTCTGCGGAACCGGTCACAGAGCCCTCCATTAGACAAGCAGACTCTGTTTTCATAGATCCTCTTTCTACTCGCTTCAGATCAGTAGGTGGGTTCTACTGGCACAGGGGGGAATGAAATGAAGCGCAGATGTATAAATTATAGGCTGCCACAGGAAGAGGAATTTCTTCCTCTTAGATTCAGTACGTGACCAACTCCCTAAACCCTGGGATAACACCCCGAGGATTTAGGGTCTTGGATTGGAAGCTTGGAATGATGAATGCATTGAGCCCTGGCAGTGGCATACCAGATTCCCTGAAGACACTATTCTGCTTCCCACGTCTCAGCTTTGGCACAAGGCTCTTGGCTTTGCCAAAATACCCGCTGTCTTTAGGCCACCTGGTGGGTTCCCAGTCAGCCTTCCAAGTCCAGCCTGTACGTGATTTCCTTGGGGAATCTTTCAATAACATCTCCATCCTCCTACTCCCTGCTTCACAAAGCTAATCATTCCTTCCGCAGAGCTCCCTCTCCGTCACCTGGCACATGTTCGGACTCCATCTAACACACTGTATAATAATGATGTGTTTACACATCTGGCTTCTGGAACAGATGGTGAGACCTTGGGGCCTAAGTTAATAAATGGCTTTTTTGTTTCATTCCCAGCACCCAGCATGCCGCCTGACTCTTAGTAGCTACTTCATATATATTTTCTTTTCAACAGCTTTTTGATTCACAACAGCATTTGTCTTTTTCCCTCTTAGAAAATTCTTCTGTTGTTCCTTTAACCATTTCATTAAAAAGCTTCTCTCCTTTACTCTTTTCTTGAATCACTTATGCAAACTGTCCGTTTTCATGCAATTCATATTTGAAAAAAGATAAAATAGGCATGTATTATTACAACATACTTTCTTCTTTGCAGGCATACCAGTGTGTGTTACTTTTACAGAGTCTGCACACTGTGGCATAACAATAAATAAAGCAGTTAAGTAGGGCAAAGATCCTGTCTTAGAACAGAATAGGAACTAGAGGTGGAAAAGCCTAAGAAGTGTGTGGCATGTACCTTGTTATTGCACAATTCTTTCCTGCAGTTCATGTTTAGGGTCTTGTTATTCTAAAATGACATAATGCTGAGATGTGCATCCCACCTCAAGACTCTTCCAGAGTTCTCGTTATTACAAACAATAATTTTAATTATAACACCATATTTCCACTTTCTACATATTTATAACAAGATCTCCTTTCACCAATTACATCTTGCATCAATTTTTAAAAAAAAGCACCTTTATGGGGGAAAAGGGTGAAGGGTTTATAGGAACAATTATAAAGAACACATGGACAATAAAAGGGGGGGTGGGAACAGGGGAGGAAGGTGGGAGAGGTGGGGTGATGGGGAGGGGTGGGGGGAAAGGCAGAAAACTGTACTTGAACAATAAAAAAATAAAATAAATAAAGTGCGTATATATTTGAATTTTATAATTATAGTGTAACTATAAATTCTATTTCTTTTTAATTAGGATATGCTCTCCACCCTCCTTTCCATGACGGGATCTGATGAATGAGCTTGCATTTTGTTCAGATATGCGCTTTTCTTGCTTTTATTTTTATTAGCATTTATTTGATGCTGAATTTACTCCCAGGCCATAAGTTTTTAGTTCTTCAGTTTCTTCTGGGGTATCTTTTTCTTCTGGGCAACCTCCTCCTCTGGTTTAGGAACCATCAGTCCTTTTCAGTAAGGATCCTCTCGATGTGTCAGAGCTGAGAGCTCATGTTTGGGATCATCCACCCAGGAGCTCTGTAGGTTCCGTGCTGCATCTCGGGAGCTTTGTTTATCTGGATGTGTTTAATGACCAGAGAACCTACACCTAAACCCTTAAGTTCAGCATTACTCTCTGCATTTTAAGCCTGTGCAGCAAAAATTCAGCACTCATTTTGGGCCACTGACCTGCGTCCAGCACCACTGTTTGGCCAGGGCACACCTGCCAACTTCACCATTATAACAACGGAATGGCACACACTGCTTCTGTAAAGTGACAGCCTTCAGATACTTGGTGGTTTTTCTGATGTGCACACCCTTGATGGCCTGGGCAGTTTCACAGGTGTTTTTAAAGTGAACACAAAGATTTGAACCTCTTGATTTGCATGATTTTGTGGGGTTTTCGGGTCAAGTGACTAGCAAACCATTTTCAGAGGTCACCTCAGGCAACTTATGGGAAGAGTTAACTGTGAGTCTTAGATATTATAACAAGAAATTATGTTGATGTGCTGCATTTGGATCCTCAGGGTTAGGGAAAATGATAATAGTGATCTATAAAGCTAATGAAATTGTATATAATCACAGACTATTTAGTATAATTAATGATCTAGGAGCCCGGGCTGTCCCAGAAGACCTCAACGCCAATGACATTGTCCTGAACCTTATTTTAATCGTAATGCCAACCACCAAATGGTTTAGCCAAGCTACTAACAGGGGTTCTCAGGATATAGTTGTAACTATATGAGCTAAAGTAGCAATGAGCTTAGATAGACACCCATGTTTTCAGTGTTCTTAAGCCACATGGAAAGAGCCTCCTAGGAATTTTTTCAAAGTTATACGTTAAAGGAAAACAGTGCATTAGAGCAAATAGAAGAATCCAGGTCAGCATATTTGAGCATAGATTTAAAGGGAAAACAATAGCCTGACTAGAGCTTTAGCTATAAATCACTAGATGTGACAAAAATAACTGAGGGTATAAAATAACTATGACAACTTTTCTCATTGTGTACTTAACCTACAAAACCAAAACACCAAAATCTTTAAAAGATGAATTCATTATATTTAAAAGCACCTTCGGATGTATATGCCTAACAACTGTATATGAGAGTTTATCCTAGAGTTCCTCTTTCTTTGTTTAATCATAGGGTGTGGGTCAAATCCAGCTTTGTTTTGCTCTGCAAACACAGAACAGAATTCAGAATAACCGAAGAACCAGCCCACTGATGTCACCTCTTCCTTAACAACCACCTCAAAATCAGATAAAACAGTAGGTCCACCCTTCCTTTGTAGAGTCACATGCTGAAGGTCACAGATCTTTTACAGTCATAGTTGAGTCGGGTAGAAAAATCATCATAATTTCAGCTGTTAACTTACCTTGAAGAACTTCCATGGGGAGAACAGTCCAGGCATTTTCCAGATAGGAAATATAAATATAGCGAGCCGTATTGCAAGCCAGGCCAATATACAGAACCCTGGAGAAAGCAAAAGAAAGTAAGTCAGGGGCTGGTATAGGAAACAGACATGCAGATATCACCTATATTTTCCCCTGCCCAAATCATCCACCGTCCAGCAGACAGTGTTCCCAACTTGGAAGTGCAGAAGCTAAAGGACAATTAAATTTAACCAGGAACTCTCAGGAATAAGAAAATTGCTTCTACATATCTGCCCTCAGCCTTTCAAAGTGCTTGCTAATATAAAGACGAGCATCACTCTTCCTGAAACTTAATTAGTAGCAGAGAGGATGCTTTTTTTAAAGATAGTCTGGGCGCACTGCCATCTGTAATGACATTGCTGGCTTCTTTCCAGGTGGCTGTAGGGTAGATATGCCTGGGAGAGTAGCTACTTCCTATGATAGGGGAGGGGCAGGATAACGTGAATATGAACATGGGCTCGCCTGCAGTACCCAAGATGCCAAGCAGTTTCACAAGGAGGCTCTCAAGGTCATCAAAACTATCATCCAATGATGAACAATAAACTTTGGAAAACAAATACTTTTTCCTACTAGTTCAATTGTTACATGTTTATTTTTTTTAAAAAGCATGAAATCATATGCTCACTTTTCCCATTATAATCACCACTGCTAAAATTATGAGTAAAATCAAAATAAACAAAGGCCCAAATGGCATTTCCAAGCATAAGGTTCTGATCTCTCTCATTCTGAATTGGATGTGCTGGTTGGAAGCAAATGGCAGCTTCTCTGTACAAAACACAACCTGATGGCAGGGATTTCTCTTTCTTGGTTGTTTTCCATTTTCTGTTAATTTCCTAGCCTTAATGCTTTTATTTTTTTCTAAATTCAGGTGGATGCATACTAGAAGGTAAAAGAAATGAACCAATATGACAAGCAGTAGTATTTTCCTATCTTGCTCAACTATATTTTTATATTAAAATCATTCTAAAAAATATTGTCCTTTTTTCAAACATTGGATTAAGGAAAGGAAATGCTCTGAGGCATCCAGCTGGTATTAACTACAAATACAGAACAGAAGGATGGGAGAAAGCTTAAAATTAGGGGGTTGCGGGGGTGGGAACGAGTAGGAAATGAGTATTAGAAGGGATTTAGGAGATCCGCAGTATTGGAAAGGTCCTCCTGGTCATCATATTCTGTGGACATTATGTTCTTATATGTTTTGAGAGAAAAAAGAGTATGTTTCAATCATCTTTGATAAAAAATTTGTTGAACAAACTTGCTACAGATCAACCAACCAGGGTCCCTCTGCTAGGAAGCAAACAAAAAAGCCCACAGGAAATTAAATGCAAAATACACTACACAAACACACAAGTTACACAAAACTGTGTCTCCTTTTTAAGTTCTACACCAGATCTGTTGATAAGCTCAACTTAGTCTAAGTCAGGGATCAGCAAACATTTTCTGTCAAGGGCCATAAAGTAATTAGCTTAGGCCTTTGTTGGTCTCTGACGACTACTCAGCTCTGCTGGTGTACAGCGAAAGCCACCACAGGACAACATGGAAGTGAATGAGTATGGAGCTGTGTTCCAATAAAGTATGAACTATAAACACTGAAATTTAAATTTCATATAATTTTTATGTATCACAAAATATTCTTCTTCTTATGACCTTTTTCAGCCACTTAAAAGTTCAGACACCATTCTTAGTTCATGCACCACACAAAAACAGGCAGCAGGCCAGATTTGGCCTGTGGGCCGTTGCTTGCCAAATCCTGGCCTATCTCATTGGTTCTTTTTAATTTTGGCTATACATCAGATTTACTCAGGTAACTGTTAAAAACTGCAAATGTCAAGGCTGATGCCACTCTCAATGACGGTCTCTAGGACTGGCACCCAGGCACTGCACTTTCGAAAGCTGCCCGGATTATTCAGATACTCAGGCAGGATGGACAACCACTGATTTAGCTCATTCCAAGCAGCTTCCAGTAATACTTTCCTGTATTCCTGTCATTTAAAAAAAAATTGGTACATCTTCCTTGTGTTCATATCACATTTTTGTGTTCATATCACTTTTCCTGAACCTTTCTTCTAAGCCCAACTTCTATTCAGGGTTACCATGACAACCATTATTTAATTCAGCCCACAGTCCAACGGTCCTGGCCTAAAGCAAGCCAGAGTCAGTTGGCCCAGTATGAGATTGTGGTATGCCTTCAAACCTCTACACATGTGGAATTCAGCCACTGGAGTCTGTACCTTCTATGACCCTTAGGTCTCAAATTGCCACTAACAAGCCAAGTGGCAATGAGCTTGATATATCCTTCACTTCTTTTCCACATTCTAATCTCACAGTTGACAGTCGTCCTTCAGGACCCAAGAGGTGCCTTAGAGGAGAAAAACAATAAGAAGTATCCAGGGTGCCTTGGCCGGGTGGCTCATTGGCTGGATCATCATCCTGTGCACCAAAAGGTTGCAGGTTCAATTCCCTGTCAGGGTACATACCAAGGTTATAGATTCACTCCCCAGTCAAGGGGCATATGGAAGGCAACCAATCAATATTTTTCTCTCACATCGATGTCTCTCTCTCTCTGACCCCCACCCCAGCCTTCCTAAGAAAAAAATTTTTTTAAATCAATAAATATATCCTCACGTGAGGATTAAAAAACAAAAGAAAAGAAGTATCCAGGCCAAGTTACTTCATATCAAATAATTATAATAACATCTACTTTGCAGGCTTGTTGTGATCATTACACCCAGTGAGTTGCCACAAATAAGCACTCAATAAATGGTATTATTATTATTATTATTATTTTTATTTTTATTTTAAAGAAGGGTAACCAAGTAACCTTTTGTTTTCTGACAAAATTTTTTATTCCAGAACTCCAAAAGAGAGAAGAGCACTAGCTTTCCTTCCTCACCAACCACTCTGGGGAAGCCGGTGACTTCAGGAAATCAGCAAAGGTAAGATTATGAGCAGAAAGGAAGGCAGCATTTTAATCTAGGAAAAGGGGAAAAGGCAAACATATATTTATTGACTCGTCTTGAAAAGTAATCTCTTCAATACCTGAGTGCAGTATTTAAACTGCCGTATTATTCACTGTTCTGGGGTAAGTTGTATGTCATCCCCCCTCCCCAAATATACTTATCTGTTGAAGTTCTAAGCCCTAAACCCCAGCACCCCAAAGTGTAACTGCATTTGGAGATAGGGCCTTTACAGAGATATTAAGGGAAAATGATGTCATGTGAGTGAGTGCTGACCCAATGCGACCGGTGTCCTGATGAGAAGAGGAGATCAGGGCACAGACGGGCCTGCAGGGAAGACCAGGTGAAGATGGCTAAGGGAAGCCAGGAAGACAGGGCCTCGGAAGGATAAACCCCGCTAACACTCTGACCTTGGAATTTTAGTTTCCAGACCTGTGAAGAAATAAATTTCTGGGTTTTTTCTAAAATCTGTGGTGCTTTATTGTACCTGCATGCTCATGAAATTAAGGATTTGCTAAAAAACTGGAATTTATAATATGATTTACTAGAGCACATGCTTAGGGTACTAGTATTTTCCTGGCCACTGTGAAGTCTGGAAATATAGAAAAATAGTCTGAAAATCTCTCTCAGAGAGATACAGATATCTACTGAACACCTATAGTAAAAAAGCTCAGAAACATCATCACTTTCCTATTCCCCTCCTACAACAGGAAATCAGTAAGTATAGAGATGGGCAAGAAATAAAGGCAATTTTAGCACAGGTGGTTGGGTTAAGTGTACTTTTCTGTAAAGAGGAACACAACTGGGAAGGATCAAATAATTCAGCAGAAAACACTGCACCATGGAAAACCCAAATTGCTTGTCACACACCTTGGTTCTGTATTTGGGCAAAATATAATGGTGGGAGAAAAAGTGTATGAGATTCAAATTTCTTATACAGCCCCAATTCACAGGACACAATAGCAGGGCAAACTGGTGGTAATCTTTTAATAAAACTGGTACCTTTTTTCTGGACAGACAGTATTCAAATATGGATAAAATTAATTGTGAGTCATTTTACAATTCCTAAGAGAGATTAGGCTAGTTATGACACCCTACTTTTCTAAGTTTAACCATCTATAATAGGGGTGAATGCGTCAAGAACTTCATTAAACCACAATGAACATGAATTTTGTTCAATGTTTGTTGAGATACTAGTATGTACCACACACACTATGCGGGACTCAAGGGGAATAAAAATGAAGAGAAATCCTGCCCTGGCTGGTGTAGCTCAGTTGATTGAGTGTGGGCTGGGAACCAAAGGGTTGCCAGTTTGATTCCCAGTCAGGGCACATGCCTGGGTTGCAAGCCAGGTCCAAGTGAGGGCCATGTGAGAGGCAACCATACATTGCTGTTTCTCTCTCTCTTTCTCCCTCCCTTCCCCTCTCTCTAAAAAAATAAGTAAAATCTTAAAAAATAAATAAATAAAATACAATGAAGAGGAATTCTCTTTGTCTTCAAGGAACTTACAATCTGATGGTGAGACAGACATGTAAACAAATAGTTAAAATAGAACACATTAAGAAGTATGTACAAAGCGCTGTGGGAACACAGAGGTGAGGCCGTTGGCTATCCCTGGGGATTCAGGGACACCTGGGTTAGAAATAATTGTACCAAAAACCCCCACAAAAAACCATGGGAGGAGCATTACAGGCAGAGGGAACAATGGGAACAAAGGTTAGCTGTAAACCCCAAGTGTTTGAAGACAGGGAGGGTGTCTGAAAGATATAAAAGTGAAAGATATAAAAAGGGTCAAAGTCTAAGGGTTTATGAAAAGATGAGTGAAGTTTTCCAGCCCAGATTCAATCTGGAAATTACACTTTATTCCAGAGCCAATACAGGGTATGTGCAGCAAAGAAGGACCTCAGCAGGACTGTCCCGCGATGCTCAGATCTGAGGGACAAAACAGCAGTGCCCTGCAAGGAGAACCTAGTCTCGGCCCGCTGAGGAACTGGAGCAAGCATTCTGCAAAACCTCTGCTGGAAAAACAGAAAAGTTCCTCAAAAACCAAAAACAAAAAAACACCACTGGACAAAAACAAAATACCTGGGCGAAGATGGTATTTTTTCAATCAGAAGTGAAGTACCTACAGGCAGACTGAAAATTCTCTGCAGCCTGTGTCACGAGATGCACAGGTTGCAGTGCATCCAACTGTTGCTCAAGGGCAGGTGGGAGATGAGGAGACTAGCAACAAACCAAGATCCAGAAAGCAGCATTCTGAACAAGTTCCAGACCATGCAGACAACTTCCTCTGCCATACCTAGCGAGTTTTTACCGGTTCTAATGGGATAGATTGGTCATAAGATACGTGGAGCACACACAGTCTAGAGTCTGCCTCACGTATGATTCAGCTTAGGTTTTCTGAATGGCAAACAGTATGTCTCACACTTAGGTTAGGTTCCATTGTTCTCAGTCACCCTTTTATGGTCTGTATAAACTTGTCATTAAAAAACAAAATAAAAACCTCCTTCAGATATTGTTACAGATGTCTGTCTAGACCAGGCAGACATCAGCTGCTAATTACAGTCAAGATTCTGGTGTTTAATGTAAGCATTCGATGTAAGCAGTACGGTCCTCCCCAGGAATGAAGCTATTTCCAGCATAATCACTGATTCCTACTGATGACCTTAGTAAGATGATGTTCCCTGTCATTTGTTGAAGAAGGTAGGAAAAAAATGTATATCCATACTCTTCAGAAAATAATTAAAAAAACAAGGGTTAGGCCTTGAAAGAGTTAAATTTTAGTCTAGAAAAAAAAAATCCCTTTTCTCATATCCACCCCCCTCCTCCCAACCAACTTCCATGATGTAATGTAACTATAAATATTCCACCAGGGTTTCTCTGTGCCTCTAGCAGAATGGGGTTTTATTGTAATGATCTAGAATCTCTTGTCCTCTCTCCCCTTTCTTGTCCTCTCATCACGGCATTTCCCGCCATCCTGTGTCTGGTTTAAAGGGAACAGAGCTGGCATCCCCTGAGCTACCATCATGGTACACTCTTTTCACGCCCCCACGGTAGCAAAAGCAGCCAGACAGGTGGAGAAGACATGGACACTTCTCTGTGGCGCAGCTGCCCCGCCTCATGCCCACACTGAGTGCTTAGCTAGAACTGGCAGAGCTGATGACATATTCCTCTCTTTTTCCAAGACATGCCTTCTGGAACTGCTGCTTCTAATTGTGAGAGTCCTACCCTCGAAAGGGACCATCCCTTCCAAGAAACCTTCCCAGACGCCTCCAAGTGTGATTGGTTCTACCTGCCCCCGTTCCTCTCTGTTGCCATGGGAGTGCCTGCCACCATCTGCTACAGTTGCACATACAACATGGTGAGTTCCTGGGAGGTAAGGATGGCATCATCTACCTTTGTCCTCGAAAGGAGCCTTTGTCCTTGCTCAAGTACTCAGTGACTCTACAGTAACATAATTTAACATCACCTTATATAAATGGATAAAATATAAAGGCAAAAAGCGTAACTGTTCTCTTGAGAATAGTGTTTCTCATTTGGCCACTATTGTGGATGGTATAATTTTTTATCATACAGGATCTATCCATTCATTGCAGGATGTTCAGGATCCCTGACTCTCGTGTGTTCAACACCAGTCTCTGAAACGACTAAAAATGCCCCCTGTCCATTTCTAAATGACACTTGTTGAGAACTACTGAATGAGTCTCTTAAAACAGTGGCTTCCTGGTCATTGTGTCATAAAATGGTGTGTGTGTGTGTGTGTGTGTGTCCATATTCAAATTATATTAGTGCATAAACAATTCTAGAAGGAGATACAAACTAAACCATGTTGATGGTTATCTTGAAAACTTTTTATTACAGGGTCCTTCATTGTCTAAAGAATATGTTTCTGTATATTTTGAGTTTGTATAGAGAATTATGTACCTTTTGGTAATCATATAACAGTATTTAAAAGGTGAAAAAAAAACTGTCCAATTAGGCATGGGAAAAACAACCATAAAAATTAGGGTTAAAATAATAAAAAACCAAAAGAATTCTGCTCTCAGATTGTTTGAAAGTATCTTTAAGTTGGCGTTCCACACTAAAGAAATTAAAACTGATGGAAACTGTAGATTATAGGTATGGTTTAATCCCATTCAGCAAAATTGTGTCCAAAGAAAAGGTTTGGCCCTACATCAAAAGATTAGCAAATGTCTTTGTATTTTTGTGTTTCGTAAAGTTTAAGTAGTGAATATGTTACATTTTATCATTAATCTACTAACTACTTGATGCTGTCACCTAACCCAAACTACAGGGCACTGCAGAATCGTATGCACAGCAGTCCGACATTATGTCCAAGGAGGAGAGTTACATGTGCCTGCAGGAGCAGATGTGACTAGAGCATCTCTGGAAGACACACTAGAAACATCTGTCACTGATGGTCTCTGGGAAGGGGAACTAGGGGACTGTCCCAGGTGTGAGAGAGGAACTTTACTGGATATCTTCTAGTACTCTTTGAATTTTCTTCCATGTGTATATCTACTTTCTCAAAGAATGAGTAGAGATCAGTCAGTGTTTCATGTAGCTATAAACAGGCACAGTAAATGATGTATGATGTTTGACCAATGGCTCTCCAACCTGAAGGGATCGTTACTTGAGTTTCTGTTTTGGCTTAAAGGACAACAGACAGGCCCTGGCCAGGTAGCTCAGTTGGTTAGGGCGTTGTCCCAATATACCAAGGTGGCACGTTCCATCTCCGGTCACGAGAAGCAACATGCAAGAAGCAACCAATAAGTGGAACAAGTCAATCCTTTCTTTCTCTCTCTCCCCCCTCCTCTGCTTCCCCCCTGCCCTCTCCCTCCTCTCTCTAAAATCAATAAATAAAAATTTAAAAAGCAATACAACATCCTAGCAAAAGTTACATTCAATATTCATTAATCTTTTGAGTCTGTTGTGAGACTGGCTGTGAGTAAACCACACAGTGTATAAACAGTTGGGAAAGGCACATGGAATAACCAGCACTGCCATTACCATATTCTCTCTGGACAAGGAAAATGTCAGTCTGCACACATGACCTCAAGAAACACGCTCATGTGCTTCATGAGCCACCTGAGTCATCAGAGAGCATCAGAGAGCATACATGATATAGTGGGAACCTCTGAATCAACACTGCTAACAGGAAGCAAGACTCCATCACACGGCATCTTCCCTCGTAGCCTGTCTGGCACAACGCTCTGTCCTCCAGCCACATGAATGCCAAGTGGACCTGTGACCTGATGCCCTACCCCTCCTCCGGATCTCACTCAGCTCCTTTGTATGTGGTCGCAGCACCACGTGCCTCTCCTCACAATCCTCATCTCACGTGTAACCATACGACACCCCGACTGCAGGCTCCACACAGGGTGAGGTCTGTTCCATGTGATGTTGGCTCAGTTTCACCCCCAGTGCCTGACACACGGCCGGCACTCAATAAATATTCATGGCTAGAGGGAAAATATGAATACTGTAAGTAGGACATCATTCAGCGTGAACACTGTGTAAGTGCAGGTGAACAAGATTTAAATATAAAGTATGTATATATAATTATATATGTATACATATTATGATATCTGATTATGGTATAGGAATAAATGATGGACATGTGAAAAGAATGAACTGGCTTATAAAAGTGGCCTAGAAGTAGGATGATTAAAAATATGGACATCCATATTTGGCAACATTTTTGATTAATGTTAATAGGCTAACATTAAAATCAGGGTTAGCCTTGAAGATAAATATTGTCATTTATGTGGACAAGCAATAGTTCAATGAATAGCTGACTACAGTTTGCTTATTTGGGGCATTCTATCCATTGAGGATACAATGATCCTCAACACATGAACACAAGCAGATAACAGGGTTATGAGTACTCACAGGCCTATCTCTCCAGAAGAGCAAGAGTTAGCGTACAAGCCACAAAGCTCAAAGAGTCAGGGGCACTCCCACACCAACTGCAGCAGAGCCGAGTCACCAGTGAGATCCCGGAAGCCACCACGCTTCTATCACCAAGCAAGCGTGGCTGTCACTGACCCGCCCTTGTAGAACAGAGCATAGCCACCATGCGGTGTGTCGGAAGAGTGGATGGGGGGAGGGCATTCATTTAGCTGTGTATGTTTTGTGCAGCTACCAATAGTTCCTTTACTTTTTCTTCTAGAAAAAGAAAACAGTAAAAGTGAAGTCTGAGTGTGTGCTGGTCTTAAGTCATTCGTTATTTTTCTGCTTTCAAATCTTTCCTCTCCAAAGAGACTGATAAGCTAAGAGTATCGTTATGGTAACTATCAACCAGGTCACTGTGCCAGTTCCTGGCCATATTTACATTTCTCCATTGTTCTTTTAGTTTATCTGTATATATTTTTTTAAGTTGTGTACATCTCCAAGTAGAAAAATAAGGATGTTCAAAACAAAACAGAATCCTGACTAATGGAACCCAACCACTTGGAAGATACACTGTGCTGTTTTATTATTTTAGTTTCCATTTATGTTAATGTGAAATGACCACACACACGCGCGCGCGCGCACACACACACACACACACACACTATAATTCTGTTTAAAAATTTTTCTTGAGATGCCCTGAGGTATACATAAAATACAAATTCTGTAATTTGTAGAAAATAATCCTTGACATTTGACATAGCAATTAACTTGGAAAAGGCCTCAGGACGTTTAGCTAACCCCGAGATAAATTTGAGGGAACTGAACAAGTCCATCCAAACTCAGGCTGAAAGAACATTGTGACCAAACTAAAAGCAGAAAATAATTCCATTGTTTTTGACTTTAACCGCACCACAGAAGGAAGTGGGAACAATGAAGAGATCACTAACAAAAAAAGAGAAGGGAGCCAGAATAAGGATGAGGAAAGTGGGAGGAGAGTCTGGGACCATGTTCTGGGGAAAATTCCTGAGGGAACTGGAGGCGCAAAACTGTAGAAGGGACATTCAAATATATGGAGGGCTTTTCTGCTGAAGAAGAAGTGGGCTGCGTTAGCCCAAAGTCAGACCTGTGGGCAGTCAGAACAATAGACGTTGTTTTAGCTGCTAAGCAGAAACCAAGAGAATGTAGCACTCTCTCTTTTGAACTGGGCTTGATCCTGGGAATATGTGTGCCTGGACCTGCCTGGGACCCTCCAGTGTAGGCCTGGGCATGAGGTCGACCCAGCAGGAGACGGAGCAAGTAGATGGCGAGACTCAGATTCTGATCGCAGCATTTGAGACCTGGTTAAAGCTACATCTAAGACTTTTCAGTTGCACAGGACATTCCCTGATTTGCTTAAGCCACTCTGGGTAAGGTTTTCTACCACCTCAAGTAAAAAGAGTCCTAAGTGACATAAGATCTTAGCTACCTTGTGAGGAAGCGAGTTCCACATCACTACAAGCAGCCAGGCCAAGGCTAAGTAACCATCCTCCAAGCATTAGAGGGGCAGGACCTAAACTAGGATGAAGCCAGGCCTATGTGTCTATTAGTTTGGTGGGGCTACTGTAACAAACACCACAGATGAGGTAGCTTAAACAACAGGAGTTATTTTCTTATAATTCTGGAGGCTAGAAGTCTGACCAAGGTATCAGCAGGGATAGTTTCTTCCGAGACCCCTCTCCTTGGCCTGTGGATGGCCGCCTAGTCCCTGTCCTCATATGGTCTTCCCTCTCTGTGCGCCTCTGTCCCAGCCTCCTCTTTCCACAAGGACACAAGTCAGATCAGATCAGGGCCCACCCTGATGACCTCATGGTAACTTAACTACCTCTTTAAAGACCCTGTCTTCAAATGCAGTCACATTCTAAGGAAATGGGGGGGTCAGGACCTCAACTTGTACATTTTCATGGGGTACAATTCATCCCACAAAAATTACCTCCAAAGTTACTTAAAACTACAACATTACAGCAAAATTTGGTGAAGGATGGTAGTGTTTTACTCAAGAGCCGCTTACTCCTTGGACCAGAAATAAAGTGTGTGAAACCAGTGGCAGCGTCTCAGGGCCTCTACTCCTAGCCAGAGTGAGGCTGCAGCCTTAGAGGGGGACTGGTGGCACTGTGTGCCCCTCATCCGACCACGAAAAGGGGACATTACTCATTCACGTTACCGAGGGGGTTGCTCGTGACTCTCCCGGTAGTTGATGTAAAACGAAAGCCTCCGACACACAGCGCTAATAAATGCGTTTTCCCAGTGGGCATCGCGGTGGGGCGTGTGCTGCGCCCTGGATAGAGTGGTGGAATCCACAACATGAACACCAGAAGTGGGTTTTTCAGGGAATAGTCATAACTGCCTTGGTTATACCATAGGGGTTTTGAAAAGAGCAAATCAACATGTAAGGTAGAACTGCAAGCATGCAAATATGTACGCTGCCATTAAGTAAAATGCAAATAGTTCAGCAAGAATAGCTGTCTTTTACAGATTCTCTCTAAGCCAGTACATAGAGAAATGTCTAAGATCCAGGGTTCTAGTTTCCATTCAAGTCTAGCTTTAAAATTCTGTATTTGAAAATTCTCTATTCAAATCCCAGCGACTCGCCATCATAAATCACATCCCCTATCGGTGGCTAGGCGGTCTGTTGTCCAGGCATGGCATGGACAAGTTTACATGAATGGCTTTGTGCACACTTTTGACTTATCAGCAAAAACCATTCAAAGTCTGAGTCCTTGGCGTGGTGGGTGGGAAGGGGTGAGGTCTGCTGTGTGGTTTTTTCACATACTAAAACCAACCAATGTGGAAAGTTAGATCATTAGAGTCAAAACCAAAAGAAGCCACAACATCAAGTCTAATCCTCCTACTACAGACAGATAAGGAAACAGATCCAGAGAGGCAGAATGGGGCCACAGAGTTGGTTGGCCAGTGGAAGGTCAAGGTAACTGCCCCCTTGCCCCACAGTGCTCGTTTGGTCAGTAATAATACTGTGCTGTGTTCCTATTCCAGTTTCCTTACACGGAGGCAAACCTAGACAAGGGCTTGAGAAACACCTCTGGACTGGACCAGCGGAGACAAGAATTGGCCGTGTAGGGGTGGTTACGCTTTTGGTAACAGCTGTGCAACTGGATTAAGAAGTGTGGATGAATGTTTGAACTGGCTTTCGAAGTTGTTAACATTTTAAATTTTGATAAATCATTAGGAGGGGCAAGATAAGAAAAAAGTAGAAAAACAAATGCTACTCAACAGCTGCCCAGTATCCTGGACTACAACAGAAAAGTTTACTAAGAAGCAAAATTCTTTGTTATGAGATAAAATGGGCAAAAGACCATTTCTGATGAGGTAGCCCAGAACCTCAGGTGTTCATGCCGAGGTAAAATGCAGTGTGAGCCAGGACTTCCGCCCCCGTGTGCAGGCTGGACGCGGACTGCGTTAAGCAGGCAGACTTTGAAATCAAATAATCAGAAGCTGACTGTTTGGTTTAGGCTGTGAAAGGAGCAAAAATGAGGGAAGGGCACAGCACACACACATGCGCACACGCCCCAACAGGACTGTGAGGGGGAGCAGAGACAGGGGCTGTCCGGGAGTCTGTATCTTGGGGACGTCCAGCCACAGGTACCGTGCAGGTCTCTGATCCGGCCTGGGAGCCTCTGACATGGGCTTACCCCCAGGGGCTGAACGGAGCCTGATCTTTTCCATTCCTTGATTCCTGACGTAGATCCTGAACTCCCCAGCAATACTGGTTTTTGCGTCATCTCCCTTTGTTTCTTAAACTTTTACTAGCTTTCAAGACTTAATTCAATGTGATCCCAACTCACAATGCTAAACGGCTTTTTGTGAAGTGAAAATTAAGGTATAGAGTTTTCAAGTAAGGAAAAAAGAATACAGGTACAACTACAATAAACTTCGGCCCCAAACATATGAACTAATAAATTTACATGACAAAAAA